>CM031957.1:23631281-23833781 GCA_018749465.1 Paracanthobrama guichenoti
TTCACAAAAAATTAATGGCTGACAGAATGAATCTGGATCAGATTCAATACGATGATGAAAACACAGATAGAGTAGATCGAGTCCATCAACACCCCTAAAGCTTCATAGTCTTATAGCACTTCCTGGGTCGACATTTCACTTTGTAACATTAGGCAGTTTTGATTTATTTGCTGTTTATTGTTGATGATCGCATTATTTTACATATGCATCTGCTTGTATATGAGATGGCTTGTTTCTGCTTCTTCTTTCCTGTATTTTGATCTGGAGATACTGTACTTGTTCAGGAGATGTGTAATAGCATATCAAAGTCAAAATACTGAAAAAAGATAATAATAATAATAATAATTAAAAATATATATATAGTCATCAACAGAACTCAACTGCACGCTCGCTGGAATGAAGAAGAAGAAGATGAGTGTAAACGATCTTTGCCGGTGTTGTAAAAAGAATTTAAGGATACACCGAGTACTTACCAACACTATCATCATTTCTGAGAGAAACAGTAAAGGTGAATGCATATACGAACAAGTTCTCTGTTTAGGATTAGAACGAATTCAACCCAAGCGCTCTTTGGTGACGTGGATGACGATGTTTATCATCTGTCCATCATCGTATATAAAGCCCGCCCTGACAATTTGATTGGTCCGAACAGCTCTGGTTCGAGCTTAGTTGCTCCACAACGGATCAAGTCCAGACCGAACTTCCTGACCTCAAATGTTGTGGGCGGGGCTGAGTTCGGCTGGCATCCAGGCTATTTTTTTTAATACATATAATCAACATTTGTAAATGAGTAGTTTTATATTCTCCATTGTTTTTAATTTGATAATGCTGTTCGTAATGCTTCATGGGATTGTATTTTTTTCCCTCACTATATCCATTAAGTACACAATCTTGTATCTTTGCCTTTTTGTCTGATTTTCGAAAACTTTTTTGCTCCAAATCAAAGTTTCTAGTGTTGTGATTCACCTCGTAGCTGGTTGGCTTGGTTCATGGCTTTTAACTCTTTAACAAAGACTTTTTTTTAAATCCCTATGGGAAAAATGAATGAATGAAAAAATGCTTACGGAACCAGCGCCACTGAAAAGGAGGGTGGGCGATGAACAATAAAAAACATTGACACCCAATCAGTGTCCCTCCAGCATTAAGAGCTCGAGCATTTAAAGCGGCAGACGACGATTTAGATAAACGTGCATAGATGCTAATATACATATCATAATAGTTATCGTTTTTGGTGTCAACTGGCCTTAAAGGGTTAGTTCACCAAAAAATGAAAATTGGCCCATGATTTACTCACCCTCAAGTCATCCTAGGTTTTCATGACATTCTTCTTTCAGACGAATACAATCAGAGTTATATTATAAAAAGTCCTGGCTCTTCCAAGCTTTATAATGGCAGTGAATGGCTGTTTCTGTTTTGAAGTCCATAAAAGTGCATCTATCCATATGACGTATGACGTAGGATGCAGGCATAGCATAAGGTCCAGTGACGAATGCCGGAAGCGCAGAGGATAGCGCAAAACACAACTTGGTTCTCGCGCGAACTAGCACGTTCTCACCGGACGTCCTATGTCATACGCTGGAACGCCAGTCTCTCGTGAACACATGTATGACAGTTTACAGAAATTAGAGATTACAGTTTGTTAAGTTTTAAATATGGATATATTTCTTTCACAAACGCATTGAATTATAGATTTGTGAATATGTTTGAGATGGTGAATTTGAGGCAGATGCTGAATGTACTGTGAAATGAGCTCTGATGAGGACAGTGATGATGGTGTAAAACATCTGCTCAAACTGAACCCTTCCAAGCTCCAAAAGATAACAAAACATACTTTACTCTTCTGAAACTTTTACCCTAATATCAGGTGAGTTTTATATTATCGCGTCAGGTAGAGATCCATCCATGTTAGACATAGATCCGGGTCGCTGAAGACCCGAATATGTAATAATGATTCGCAAAACATTCATGAATTTAAGGATTAAATTATAGATGCCGTTTTGACATTTAGAAAAAAAATATGTGTAATTTAAAATCCAGCATAAATTGCTCATTGTCTGTTTTCCTCAGTTTCTGCCTCTCTGCTGAAATCTGTCACTTTCACTGTCCTTTGTCTACTTCAGAGACGGCTGTTGATTTATAGATACAGTGTGATCTCAGCGTGCGACCGGTTTATGTTCCTCTGGTGCGCGTGTGTTTGGAATTTATGACGACGACTAACATGGACTCTGTCAATGAATCACAGGCACACTCATATGGGCCTATTTCCCACCTGCAGCCATTTGACGCACACAAAACACATGCAACACCGGCAGTTTTCTGAGGTTTTGATGTTATTTTTATCCACAATGAGTTTCTGGGGAACGCAAGGCCTCCATGTGGACCTTTAATGACTGTAGTTCGTATACATGCAAACAAGGACAAATGCACCGCAAAATAAATTCCACTGCCATGTGGCGATTAATAAAATAATAATAATACAAAATAAATAAAAAGTGATAAAGGAGACTACAGCTCATGCATATTCTAAACGCAACAGATAACTGGCCTGTATAGGTATGCTGTTGTATACCGCTCATGCTATTGCTATTTTAGTTAATTGCTTGTAATCACTCGTCTCTCTAATTAATATGCTAATTCCAATGAATGCAGCTGTTCTTCAGCTACGCACACACTCGTTCTCTCTCGCACACATACTGATTGGATCCTTATACAAAGACACCCTCATTAGCGAGTCCATTGCTGTTAGTTAAAAGTAGGTTAAGAGAGAGTTTCGACTACAAAAGTGTGTGTCTAGGGATTTGTTTGTGGCGGATTTTATGTTGATTTGTTTTTTGAGTACCCTATATTATAGACGTCACATTAAAAGCATGTGTGGGTGTGCGCGAGTGTTCTGCGTCCAACGTTAGAGCTCTAATCCGTCCATTTTCCACCCGTATGCGGACTTACTTTCCCACACACGCTGGTCCAAAGCGGGAGCTGTGTAACTGAGCCTCTGGTTGCCATGACAATGAGTTCAGAAGTCTGTAGACGTTAAGACCCCCTCCGTCGACGGGCCTTTGCCCGCCACAACCAGTGATCCCCATTCAAGTACACCAATTACACCACTCTGCACCATATTTGCTGAATGAAATCCAATACTTGTTTCCTAATAATTTTGTGGTGCTGATTCTAGTCCCTTTTTCCTCTAGCATGTCACACTTTCTCTAAAAATATGTCGAAGTTGTATTGTATGTGGGGTGGGACTTGATTTTGTCCATTTAGAATTGATTGGATGGTTGTGGTTTGCTATTGGTCGATCTCATGTGAGTGACAGGTTGCCATGCCCTCACGTCATCAGATAAGAGCTGCAAGAGGAAGGGGAAGTTATTTTTGATTAGAGATTATAAGGGATCATGAATAAAAATAAATTTTATATATATATATATATATATATATACACTGAAATATTCCATAAAAATAAACAAGAATTGGCAATTCTGATTTCACGGTGACTTTAATCACCAGGAAAAACTGCCAAAAAATACATGATTCCTAACTTCCTCAGAGCCAGGTTAGATGTATTTGTTACATTTTCAGGCGATTTTCACATTTAAGACATTATTTTATGCCTAAATTAGAATTATGGCATGTGCAAACATGACTTAAATTTAAAAATCAGACCTAAATCTGGGTGTTTTACTATATTCAAACAGTGACAGAAAAATACAGAATTTGTGGGGAAAAGCTTATTTACTTATAAACTTGTGTTTATGTAAAGTTCTTTGACATTGAATGGAGTATTTGAAGACATTTTTCCACTCCTTTGTAGATTCCTTTGTAGTTAAATTATACATTTTGAATACTTCTTCTTGTCAAACCAAAACCCTTGACATTTGTCTGCTTTTGTTGTTAAGCTCATTAAAGTTAATATATGTCATTTGAGAAATCTTCATGCTTATTTTGTGAAATAAATATGTTCGAAAGTTTTGATTTCTCTGCATCATCAAATTATGTAATATTAGGCTTTTTTTTCCATCAGTTTTTTTTTTCAAGATGCAGGGCTGTGTTATCTGATGGGGCCTCGATCAGAGTGTGTGTTTGTGTGTGTGTGTGTGTTACAGGCATGATGTCATCAGCAAACTTTTGTCTCTGGTCTTTTTGTTGGCCCCCATGTTCCCCTCCTCTCCCTTTCTCCACTTTTTTTGTTTTCTCCTTCCGTTTTTTTTCTCGCACAGTACGAGTGCCCTGCACCGCTGTGACTTGATTCAACACAACCGCCCCCTCTTTTTCTCTTCCTCCTAGTGTTTCTCTTCATCTCTGATTTGGGTCAGTGATGGGGTGCCCTGGGATGTGCCTGATCAGAAGGCATATTTAAGGACCCGCAGGCACTTTGACATGCCTGAAAGCGCATTACTGTAGGAGCACAACCGCAGAGCTCTGAAAGTTATATCATAATATCAAAAGTTTGAGATCTGTAAGATTTTTTACGTTTTTAAAAGTCTCACCAAGGCTGTATTTATTTTATTAAAAATACACAAAAACTGTAATATTGTGAAATATTATTACAAATTAAAATAACAGTTTTCTATTTGAATATATTGTAAATGTAATTTATTCCTGTGATCAAAGCTGTATTTTCAGCATCATTCCTCCAGTCTTCAGTGTCACATGATCCTTCAGAAATCATTCAGATATGAGGATTTGATGCTCAAGAAACATTTATGATTATTATCAATGTTGAAAACAGTTGCATACCAGACAGAATTCTTTGATGAATATAAAGTTCAAAAGAACAGCATTTATCCTAAATAAAAGCTTAACAATACACTGTCAGAAAAAGGTACATTGCTGTCACTGGGGCGGTACCCTAAGGTACAAAACCAAAAAGGTACTAATATGTACCTTTTATGGTACTAATACGCACTCTTAAAGTACTGATATGTACCTTTTAAGGTACTAATATGTACCATTTAGGGGTGAGTAAGGTACAAAGATGTACTTTTTCACTTTTGTACTTAGGGTACCGCCCAGTGACAGCACTGTACATTTTTGTCTGAGAGTGTATACACTACTGTTCAAAAGTTGTTGTTTTTGTTTTTGGAAAGAAATTAAAGAAATTCATACTTCTATTCAGCAAGGATGCATTAAATTGATCAAAAGTGACAGCAAAGACATTTATAATGTTATAAAAGACTATATTTCAAATAAATAATGTTATTTTAAACTTTATATTCATCAATGATGAATCAACATTATCAACATTGATGATAATCAGAAATGTTTCCTGAGCATCAAATCATCATATTGATGATATATTCAATTCAACTCAAAGAAAACTTGAGTTTGCAGCGAGATGAGTGTAGTCCAATCACAAATAAATGACTTCTATGATCCAATTATTTTAATGAATTATTTAAAAAGTCTTATTTTGTTAACTTGCTGTTTCAAAAACTTGAAATGAAGCAGATTTTGTGAATTTAAAGTGTAACCACCGATTTTCAATATGTAAATGAACAATGTTTAATCGTTCTCCGTGTTACATGGACCGAGAAATTCGCGTTTATTTGTCAGACTTTTGACAGCTCCAGGGCTTTCGTGAAAACTACAGATTATACTTCTGCATTTTTGTATTCTACTCTACCTCGGCTCAACGGTTATTAACAGAACCGTTATTGGACTGATTTAGCACTGAAAATGCACTTTGTCCTTTGTCTAATCATTAAAAGTCATTATGGTGAAAATGGAACGCTGTGACAACATCTTTCTTACCTGTATGAGACAGTGTTTTTCTTCAGGGGAAACTGACAGAGGTTTCTTTCAGCTTTTCCCCTCCTTTTGACCTAAAACACTGTGTTTGTGGTCATCCAGTTTCAAATGTTGACTTCAAACACTGAGGTTTATCAGATTTTCCATTGCGCCGTTCTTTTTGTATTTACGACTCTTTGTAGCCTTTAGTCACTTCCTACTGGATCCTTGACTGGAAACCAATGTTTCGCTAAACGCTAAACGTTTACTCTTTGAATTTTTGCTCCCGGAGCAATCAACACAAGTCAACACCATTATGACTAAAAGTTTGCTAAGCGAGACGATATTTAACTCTGGTGAAGTGTATCCATACAAAACTGGTGGGAGTGGCCTTGGACAACAACATGCCCAGTGCATTATCGGTGCTGAAGTTTTCCTACCTATTTGGTAACTTAAATCAGTGTCATTGCTTGTAGTTACAGACTGTACGAGTGGTTGGGTCAAAGGATATTTCCAAAGCGCCTGCTAAAATGAGTGATTTTGTATTTTGCAGGTCTGATTACCACAACCTCTCGGAAGCTGGACCGCGAACAACAGGCTGAGCATGTACTGGAGGTGAGACACACTCGTTCTAACCCATGTTCACACATATACTTTCACACAAACACACATCGGGTGTGAGAGCTGCGATCCATGCTAATTTGCACTACATCCAAATTGCAGATCAATTTTGTGAGGGGCGGGAGAATAACAACAACTTTCACTTCGTATAAACGCAAGATTATCAACGTGTTCTGACTAAATCCTATAGATGCCTGTTTGAAATTCAAAATGTTTCACTCTGTTGGGCTATTTGCATATGTTAGTGTGTGAACGATTTGGAGTGGGTGTTGTGTGTGTTTGTAATAAATGCGATTTTGTTGTGTCGATCTTTTGAGAACAAACTTGTCACTTACGTTGTTGCTTGTTCACTGTGTGATCCCTTGACACCCATAACATTACACAGACCAAACGCCCCTTTAATTTATTACAACCCCCCTCTTTTTTCTCATTTATTGCTCACTCGCTCACTCTCTTTCTCTCTCAGACAGACAGATTGAATGTGTACAGGCGTGGCATAGCCGTCTGTATCTGTGAAAGGAAATGAATAAAGTGAATTGAATTAATTGTTTTGTTGTTGCTGCTGAGATGGATGGCGCACACCGTTTCTTTTGTTTTTAATGATATCATTTAAATGTTCCTTCACAGTTCGCCACAGTCTCCTGATTGGCCGGCAGCCATGTGCGGCCGTGCTGATTGGTGGATGAGCGATGGGCATGTTTGCTAATGAAAAAGAAAAATGGATAGAATGTCAGAAACAGGAAATGAGAGAAAAGCCGAACATGACTCATCACTCCACTCTACAGAGAGAAAAATTATGTTGACACATAAAAACGCATAATCTCTTTTCTACTTTCCTGTCCATCTAATAATTTTTACCATGGAATCCAAACTTTTGAACAGTAGTGTAATGCAAACGTGAGTTTTGTCTCTATGGTCATGGCTGTGGTTTTGTGTCCAGGTGACTGTATCTGATGGCGGTCCTTCTCCCAGGCACACCACAGTGTGGGTGGTGATCCAGGTGTTGGATGTTAACGACAACAAACCAACGTTTCCAGAAAAGGTGTACCAGGTTCGTTTACCCGAGCGCACCCGTAAGCAGCGAGGCGCTCCTATATACCGCGTCTTCGCCTATGACCAAGACCAGGGCGCCAACGCTGACCTCTCCTACAGCATCGTTGATGGCAACGAGGACGGGAAATTCGTAATCGACGCCAAAACCGGTGTGGTTTCCTCACCCAAGAAACAGTTCACAGCTGGAACCTATGATATTCTTACCGTGAGTCACCTTTGACCCTTGACCTCATAAAAGAAATTAAACTTGTATATAACGTATGTGACTATAATATAAAATACAGTGTCTTACAGTATGTGACAAAAACATTTTATACAAATAAAAATTAATAAAATACAAATAAAATAAGATGCGATTAGACAATACGACAAGACGTTATGATAAGATGTTACGATGCAATACAATAACATAAGATACGATAAGATAAGATACGATACGATAGGATGCAATAAGATGTGATATAATAAGATAATATAAGATACGATAAGATACAATACGAAACGATAAGATACGATGCAATAAGATGCAGTACGATAAGATACAATACAATAACATATAAGATAAGATACGATACAATAATATAAGATATCGATAAGATACAATACGATATGATAATATACGATGCGATAAGATGCAGTACAAGATACAAAACAATAACATATAAGATAAGATACGATACAATAAGATAATATAAGATACGATATGATACGATGCGATGCGATCACGGTACTATACGATACAGTACGATAAGATAGAATACAATAAGATAATATAAGATGCAATAAGATATGATACGATAGGATGCAATAAGATACGATACAATAAGATAATATAAGATACGATATGATACGATGCGATCACGGTACTATACGATACAGTACGATAAGATAGAATACAATAAGATAATATAAGATGCAATAAAATATGATACGATAGGATGCAATAAGATACGATACAATAAGATAATATAAGATACAATAAGATATACGATAAAATACGATACGATGCGATAAGATGCAGTACAATAAGATATGATAAGATACGATAGGATGCAATAAGATACGATACAATAAGATAATATAAGATACAATATGATAAGATAGAATACAATAAGATAATATAAGATAAGATACAATACGATAAAATAGAATACAATAAGATAATATAAGA
Source organism: Paracanthobrama guichenoti (assembly GCA_018749465.1). NCBI lineage: Eukaryota > Metazoa > Chordata > Actinopteri > Cypriniformes > Gobionidae > Paracanthobrama > Paracanthobrama guichenoti. Next base: position 23,639,851 of record CM031957.1, read on the forward strand.
TACGATAAGATAAGATACAATAAAAGATACAAAAATATGATACGATAGGACAGAACAGAACAGGATACAATACGATAAGATAGTATAGTATAGGATACAATACGATAAGATACAAAATAAGATACAATACAATGAGATGCAATATGATAATATAAGATACGATAAGATACAATACTATAGTATATGACACGATAGGTTACGGTTAGGTAAGATACAATAAGATAAAAAAATTATATGTATACGATATGATAGGACAGGACAGGACAGGACAGGATACAATATAAGAGAAGAGAAATTAAGATACGATAAGATACAATACGATAGGATACAATAAGATACGATACGATTAGATATGATATTATAGGATACAATAAGATACGATACGATAAGATATAATATTATAGAAACGATAGGATACGTTAAGACACAATACGATATAAGATACAATACGATATGATAAAATACGATAAGATACAATGATTTATTATGATTGATTATGAAGTTTATTATGATTGATTAGTTTGACTACCAGGTGGTTTACTACGAAGAGGTTTTGATTCGTAATCTTTTTCATGCTGGTTAGAGCTGTTAGACCAGAACCAAGCTCCATAAACTAGCTTGACCACCTTAAAATGGTATATGTTTTTTTTTTGGAATTATATAAATGATCTGATGTAAGGACGAGAAATAGTCTCACCACATTTAAACTGAAATGCGAACTCTTGGATAATAATTTCCAGGTCTTGTGTAACTCCCTTGACGCATATAGCAGCTCAATTCTCTTAATGAGGGAGCTGACATTTTCAATTTCTTCTTCTTGTAGCAGGTTTGTTCTTTTGTTTGCATTCAATACAAAGGTCAATACTGGATGCATTTTTCCATTTTTAGTTCAGTCTTCCACTTCAGTTCAGTTCTTTTAATGTTCACTTGCCTTTTCTTCCCGTCTTCCTGATCACTTTTCGCCCCTGACCGCAGGTGAAGGCTGTGGATAATGGACGTCCTCAGCGCTGGGCTACGGCTCGTTTGCACATCGAGTGGATTCGCCGTCCACCGCCCAGCCCCGTGCCTCTCGCTTTCGATGAGCAGCTTTACAATTTCACCGTCATGGAAACCGACAAAGTGGCAGACATTGTTGGAGTGGTGTCCGCCCAACAGCAAGGCTCCGCCTCCTTGTGGTTTGACATCACAGGTGAGTGGTTGGATGGATCATTTAGATTACTTTAGTTACAGGATATGAAAGTGGATTTTTAGTATTTAGTAAAATTAAACAGTTACTTCACCCTAAAATGAAAATTAAGTCAATGTTTACTCACCCTGTTGTTACATTTTTTTAAATGTCCCGCTCGCACTTGTATATAATGGCAGTGATTAGCGACTAGCATCAAGCTTTTAAAAAAAGTATCACAGAATGATCCCATGCAACACATTCTTTATACTCCAAGTGTTCACGGGGTATACTATAGGGTTTGGTGAAAAACAAACAATGTATTATTATTGTATTATAGAATGTACTCTATTAGCGCCTCAGTTCACTCCGACTAGCCCAGGAAAAACACACAAGTTGTGAGAAATCAAGACTAAGAAAAACGTGACATGAAATGCAACCCATGTACTTTCTTCTCTGAGGTGAATATATCCTTTCTGTTCATCGCAACAAGACGTTATCACCTTCACATCTGTCAACTGTCATTCTGACTGTCATCTGACAACCAGAGTTCTGGTGATATTTGACTCATTGAAGAAGGTACATGGATATTTTTGAGGGGGATGTTGTTTTTCACATTGCAGTTTTATTTTATTACAATGTGTGTTTTTTTTCTGTGTGATAAAGTCTTCGTTACATACAATTTCGCTTCGTGTTTTTACCAAACCCTACCGTATACCCCCAGAACACTTGAAATATACAGTACGACATGTCACATGGGACCATTCTGTGATACTTTTGCATGCTTTTTTAAAGCTTGATGCTGGTCGCTATTCACTGCTGTTATATGGACGAGCATGAGTGGGACATTTTTTTTTTTTTTAAATCTCCTTTTGGGAATGGATAAGGGAACTACACCAGGGAGAGTAAATGATGACTTCATTTTCATTTTAGGGTGAACTATCACTTTAATCCTAAAACAAATAAGGATTATAACAAAGTAAATGTCAGGGATTGGGATTAGTTTTAAAGGGAGAGTTCACCCAAAAATTTTAATTCCCCCATGATTTACTCACCCTCAAGCCATCCTAGGTGTATATGACATTCTTCTTTCAGATGTTATATAAAAAAATGTCCTGGCTCTTCCAAGCTTTATAACGGTAGTGAATGGTAGCCCAAAAAAGTGCATCCATCCATTATAAACGTAATCCATATGGCTCCAGGGGGTTAATAAAGGCCTTCTGAAGCGATTCAATGGGTTTGTGTGAGAAAAATATCCATATTTAAAACTTTATAAAGCTAGCTTCTGCCAAACTGCCTTCTGGCAGAATAATGGATGGAAGCACTTTTTGGGGCTTCAAATTTTGGGCTGCCATTCACTGCCATTATAAAGCTTGGAAGAGCCAGGGTATTTTTTAATATAATTCCAATTGTATTCGTCTGAAAGAAGAATGTCATATACACCTAGGATGATTTGAGGGTGAGTAATTCATGGGGGAATTTTCATTTTTGGATGAACTATCCTGTTAACATTGTTTATAATTGTATTACCTTTTACAATTTAAGATGGTGTGCTTTTAAAAATAATTGTACTTTATGATCAGATTTTTAAAACAAAATACAGTATATATACATATACATACACACACGTATATATATACTTTATTTTGTTTTTAAAAATCTGATCATAAAGTACAACTTTACTACTACTACTGTATTTTTAATTTTATTTTTACATCTGATCATAAAGTACATAATTTATAATAATTCAGTATTTGATTAATTTAGATAAATTGATTAACTTTAGGTTAGATTTATTAGGCCGTATATTTTCATATTATGGGTTAGAGTTGCTGGGAATGTTTGTGGTTCACTGCATGATTTGTGGCGTTGTACTGCTATCTTTTGCCATTCCACGGTCACCATGGCGATTGCTTGCCGCTGTCTGTATCTATGGTGATTTAAGGTTTGTATACACACAAACAAATAAATAAACATAAATAATTCATTTGGGGAATTATTATATATTATATAATAATATATAATGTATATATTATATATTTTTATATTAATGCTATTATTTTACATTATATATAATATAAATCTATATTATATTCTATTATATTCTATTACATTAGCTCTATTCTATTCTATTCTATTAATTATATTCATTATTATATTAAGTATATTATAATACATAAAATATTAGAAAGTGTGTTAATATTAATAATGTTTTACAATAATATTAATAAAGCTAAATGAACTTGTATTGCTAATAACAGTAATGTTGACTGGTCATGTGACGTGTGCAGTTGTTGATATGGCAGGCAGTGGGAGAGTCAGATTGCAGCACGCATGTCGTTTGGTGTTCAGATACCTTCTGTTTGCTTCAGCAGCACCTGCTCTGCACTCGTTCGCTGCTCTGCCTCTCTTTTTCTCCTCTTCTTCACTTTCTCTCCCTTCTCGTGCTTTCATTTCTTTTATCCTTCGACTCTTTACTTCATTCTTTACTTCTCTCTCTTCCATCCTCTCTTCCTCTGGCTGTCTCTCGCTCGCTCGCTCTCACTCTCTCTCTTTTTCTAAATGCTTCGTATGGGAAGGTCCCCGCTCTTTCCGTGAGATGTTCTATATACTCCAGACCGCTTGCGGCAGGAACTGTTCTACAGAAGGTATCTTTACCAGTTCAGCCGAACTCTTTTCTTTCTCTTAACTCTTCTTTGTCGGTCAGTTTTTCTTTCTGTGGTTTCTCTCGTTCTCTCTCTCTCTGCATGTCCAGGGCTCGACGCTAAGGATATTTTGATTAACATTTTTACTTTCCCTGCCACAACAAAGAAAAAAATAGTCATAGATTTCATTGTTTATGACCAAAGTAACCTTTTAATAAATAAGGTTGCCACGACACCAATATTTTAGATGCCAGTGAAATATCAGTTATCCATTTCAGTCTGGAGTCTGCAGTCTTCTCAAAACATCTTCATAATCTATATTTTGATAGGTTTCTTCACCAGATCCACCTTCAAGTGACAGTGACACTAATGTTTGATTGTGTTCAGTTCTCGCTCTGCTGTAAATCACTGAGTCATTTCAAGTGTTGCTGATGATTCTTCCTATTCTTTTGTTTTCTGCCTGCGGTGACTATAAGTGAAACATCACTTCATCATTGTGTTATCAGACATTGCCACCTTGTGGAATAAAGGTGAACTGCAATTAATCATCAAAGATTCAATTATTGTTGTGCAGAAAATAATATACACTGTTACACACCTTGGGTCATTAGAGACCCTATACAATTTCTACAAAAAAATAATAGGAAAACAGGCATTCTTTTATAATTGTATTATTTTTTCTTGTTATATTGTTTATAATGAATTGATTGAGGAATACTAAGAAGGATAATGTCTAACTTTAAAAAATGAATGAGGAGGAGGGTAGTGAATGACGTCCCGGGTCACTAAAGACCCGAGGCATATACGTTTAAAGGTTAAAGGGACAATTTTGACAAGCTATAATAAATGATTTCAGCATGTATTTTGAGCTGAAACTTCACAGACACATTCTGGGGATACCTGAGATTTGTGAAAAGGGGCATAATAGGTCCGCTTTAAAAAGACGTGGGAATTATAAACTTTCGTGTCAACGCATTGACAATTTCATCAACTTTCCTGAGCGTCAGTCGGGTCAGCCCTTAATGTCGAGCCCTGATGTTTGATTCTTTATCTGTCTTTCTCTATCTACCTGTCTCTCTTTCTGTTTGTCTCTGCATGTTTATTTCTCTCTTTCTGTCTGTCTATTTGTCTCTTTCACCTCCTGTATTTCTCTCTTTCCGTCTGTCTCTCTCTATATTTATATCTATATTTATACAAGTTCAGCAGAACTGCTGTTGCTCTGTTGCTGTTTAACCATCAGCTAGCTCTGCTTTCCCATCATCCCTTGGTGTTGTGCTGTACTGCTTAAACATTATTGGTTGGGGTGTGAATTTGGAGACATGCGTCTTGATACAAATGTGATTTAAATGTGCGTGTGATATATAATTGTATGCATGTGTGTGTGCTTAGTGTTTACCGTGCAGTGGCGATAATGATTTAATTTGTGCTTCCATCCGTGTGTATGTGAGTGTGTGTTTTGTTTATGAGGTACCTAAAACCCTTCTGGCAGTCGTTGACCCAGCCTTATCATCTGCGGCCTGATTAAATGCGTCATTAAACAGCCAGTCGAGTGTGGATAAAGGTCAGGGGTCAACCCTGGGTTAGCTTGACAGACGAGAGAGCGTGTGTGAAGACAGCGAGGGTGGACGGTGATGAATGAAAGGGTGTGTAAGTGTGCGTTTGCATGTGTAAGTGTATCTCCACCAGGTGTTACAGCAACAGGCGGCACAAGATGATTAATGCGCCCTGGGTAAAACGAGTGTGTGTGAGTGTGAAGAGGGAACATAACGCCCTGCCAAAACACACTTTCACCTCTGCTCACATGCACAGGCATTCAAACACACTGAATCAACAACCTGAACTACATCTTAAATACTTTGCCTATAAATGACAGTTCTGTCATTATTTACTCACCTCATGTCTGGTACCTGCGCAACTTTTTTCTTCTGTGGAGCACAAAAGATTTTATTCACAATGTGGAGCTGCTTTCTGTCATACAATTAAAGCAAAAAGCATCAGAAAGGGTGAAAAAAGCACCTGAAAAATAGTGCACTATATATTCCAAGTTTTGTGCGAGAAACAGACTAGAATTTAAGTCTAATTTGTTTAAAGGTAGGGATGCACAATCCCACATAGGGATGCACAAATATTAAAATGTAATCTTTGTGCAGCTTTTCTCTGATGACGTGAGGGCAGGGCAACCTGTTACTCACATGAGATCCACCAGTAGCAAACCACAACCATCCAGTCAATTCTCAATGGACAAAATCAAGTCCCGCCCTACATTTGTTCTTGTTTGAGAAGCCATTTCTACGGTGGCCCAGTAGTGCACAACACAACGAAGTTTAAAAAGCAAACATAAGTTCACAATACAATGAAATCAAGCCACAACACAACGGAAAAGCCACAACACAACGAAATCAAGCCACAACACAACGAAATCAAGCCACAACACAACGGAAAAGCCACAACACAACGAAATCAAGCCACAACACAACGGAAAAGCCACAACACAACGAAATTTAAAAAAGCAAACATTAGTTCACAACACAATGAAATCAAGCCACAACACAATGAAATCAAGCCACAACACAACGAAATTAAGCCACAACACAACAAAATCAAGCCACAACACAATGATATCAAGCCACAACACAATGATATCAAGCCACAACACAACGAAATCAAGCCACAACACAATGATATCAAGCCACAACACAACTAAATTTAAAAAGCAAACATAAGTTCACAACACAATGAAATCAAGCCACAAAACAACAAAATCAAGCCACAACACAGCGAAATCAAGCCACAACACAATGAAAAAGCACAACGGAATCAAGCCACAACACAACGGAAAAGCCACAACACAACGAAATCAAGCCACAACACAGTGAAATCAAGCCACAACACAACAAAATCAAGCCACGACACAACAAAATCAAGCCACAACACAGAAATCAAGCCACAACACAATGAAATCAAGCCACAACACAACGAAATCAAGCCACAACACAACAAAATCAAGCCACAACACAGTGAAATCAAGCCACAACACAATGAAATCAAGCACAACACAGCGAAATCAAGCCACAACACAATGAAAAAGCACAACAGAATCAAGCCACAACACAACAGAAAAGCCACAACACAATGAAATCAAGCCACAACACAATGATAAAGCACAACGGAATCAAGCCACAACACAACGGAAAAGCCACAACACAACAAAATCAAGCCACAACACAGCAAAATCAAGCCACAACATAATGAAAAAGCACAACGGAATCAAGCCACAACACAACGAAAAAGCCACAACACAACAAAATCAAGCCACAACACAACAAAATCAAGCCACAACACAATGAAAAAGCACAACGGAATCAAGCCACAACACAACGGAATCAAGCCACAACACAACGGAATCAAGCCACAACACAACGAAATTAAGCCACAACACAAAATCAAGCCACAACACAATGAAATCAAGCCAAAGCGAAAAAGCCACAGTGTTGTTTGTTGTGTTGTGGCTTGATTTCATTGTGCTTTTTCATTGTGTTGTAGCTTGGTTTCGTTGTGTTGTGGCTTTTCCGTTGTATTGTGGCTTGATTTCATTGTGTTGTGGCTTTTCCGTTGTGTTTTGGCTTGATTTTGTTGTGCTTTTTCATTGTGTTGTGGCTTGATTTTGTTGTGTTGTGGCTTTATTTTCATTGTGTTGTGGCTTGATTTCATTGTGTTGTGGCTTGATTTCATTGTGTTGTGGCTTGATTTGTTGTGAATTTGTTTGCTTTTTAAATTGCATTGTGTTGTGCACTGCTGGGCCACCGTACATTTCACTCTGATATACTCCACAATAGAGAAGAAAAGACTATCGCAACTTCTGTTTCATGCTGACATTAAAAAAGATGTGCACTCTTAATGAGAAAGCACTTGAGAATGAGACGTTTTCTCAGTTTTAATGGCCGTAATCTATCATTGTCATTTTAAGTGGTGATAAAGGCAAAAATAATAAAATAGGGGGAATTAAATGCACATTATTGGCCAATAAATATGAAATATCAGAAGATAATTAAAATAATGAAAAATAAATCAATTGTAATTATTTATGTAAATAAAAATTCAGAACAATATTGTGCACCCCTTTCTTTAGATATGCCAAAAAAGACATGGCATGTGGAAAAACAGGAGCAATTAAATGCATATTATTGGCCAATGAATATGGAATATCATAATAATTATATAAATAAAAATTTAACATTGTAAATAATTGACTATATTAGATGGACACTAATATATTGATAATATATTGTGCATCCCTGCCTTTAAAAATGCCACAAAAAGGCATATGGCATCAGGTTTGAAATCAACATTACCTATTGCATGTCATGTGACTAAGCACAATGCTGCAAAGTTGAATATTTCAGTGTTTATTGTTTTTGTTTTATAGAGCTATAGTTGAGAGCTATGATTTACAGTAACAGTTGAGAGCTGTGCTTTACAGTGAATAATAACAAATTCAGTTTCTTCTTCACACATAATTATCATATGACTTTAAAGAATGGTCATATGGACTGCTTTATGGTGCATTTTGGAGCTTGACATGGGAAATGAGCAGTGACTAACGGTAGACAACATTTATCTTTTGTGTTTCACAAAAGAAAGTCGGTTTGCATTGACATGAGGGTGAGTAAATATTCACAGATTTTACATTTTTGGGTGAACTGTCCTTCATAGTCAACTTTTGCTGTGAGAAAACAGCTGTTTCTTCAATCTATACGTTTGTCATCTCTTCTGTTAGTGTTTAATGGTCTATATGCGTCTGATTGGAGCTGATTCTGAGAGCGCTTCTGTGAGTGTATTGGCGGCATGTGTTGTTTTAGACCGTTTGTGCACGTACTTGTGGAGGTTGTATAGAAATATAAAGACAAAGTCTTAGAAAATGGAGTAATCCTTTTTGTCACTTTAAAGTAGCACAAACAAACACATGCATACATTACACGTGAGTTTATGTCTCCATATATTGTGTGAGTGTTTTGCGTATAGTAGGTGTGTGAATTACAGTATAGTATCTTGTTTATGTGTGTCTATTGTGCGTGTGTATTCCATATGTGGGTTGTGTGCATTTTTGATGTGTGTATTACACATGGGTATGTATGTGTTATGTGTGCATTGTGTGTGTGTGGGGAAATATAATGAGGAAATCCCATCCAAGTATGTTTTGCACTTTAAAACCCTGTAGCGCCCCCATTTGGTGTACATGAGTATTGCAGTGATGTGAATTTGAATCTGTGTATGAAATATGTATACAGTATTGTGTGTCTGTGTGTGTGTGTGTGTGTGTGAGAGAGAGAGAGAGAGAGAGAGAGAAAGAGAGAGAGAGAGAGAGAGAGAGAGAGAGAGAGAGAGAGAGAGAGAGAGAGAGAGATGTATCTGTAACATTTGGAGAGTTGTGTTTAATCATGTTTTCTCTTTTCGTGTAAGGCGGTGACGTGGACAGTATGTTTGATGTTGAGAAAGGTGTCGGCACTATCGTCATTGCTAAACCTCTGGACGCAGAGCAGCGATCGTTTTACAACCTCACTGTGGAGGTTACAGATGGGACTAATATAGCATACACTCAGGTAAACACACAGACACACACACACACACACACACAAACAAACAAATAAAAACAATTACACTTTCACAGACACAAACATACTTAAGATACTCACAAAACTCTGCTCCAACAACATGATACTAGTACATTTTATATATATAATCAGCATTTCTCTCCACTCATACACCAATATTTTATAGTAATATTATATATTCATATAATTAATATTTATTATCAAAATTTCTCATTATGCCAATATTTTATATTCATATTTCTATATAAAATTAATATTTAGGTATTTATATGAATTACTACTTATATACTTATATTAATTAATATTTATAATAATGTCTCTCCTCTCATACACCAATATTTTATATTATTATTTGTTGCATAATAATATAATGAATATTTTATTTATATAAATGTTTGTTTATATTAATTCATATTTATAATCAGCATGACTCTCCTCTCATATGCCAATGTTATATTAATATTGTGTTAATATAAGTAATATTTTATTCATATAATTAACATTAATGTATTTATATTAATTATTTTATAATATATAATTATTTATAATCAGCATGACTCTCCTCTCATACACTAATATTTTGTATTATTATTATAATATATTATATATTAATATAATTAATAGTTATAATCCGCTTTGATCTCTACTCATATGCCAATATTTTATATTAATATTGTGAATATATTTTTATATTTTATTTAATTAATATTAATGTATTTATATTAATTAATATTTATAGTCAGCAAGTATCTCCGCTCAGACGCTCATACACCATATTTTATATTATTATTATTAGTAGTAGTAGTAGTAGTAGTAGTAATATAATTAATATTTTCTATATTAATGTTTATGTTTATAATAATTAATATTTATAATCAGCATTTCTCGTTATGCCAATATTTTATATTAATATTTTGTATTAACATTTCTATATGCAATTAATATTTAGATATTTATATTACTTACTACTTATATACTTATATTAATTATTTATAATCAGCATGTCTCTGATCTCATACACCAATATTTTATATTTTATTAATAATATAATATTGTATTTATATAAATGTTTATGTTAATTAATTAATTGCTCTCTACTCATATGCCAATATTTTATATTAATATTATGTTAATGTAAGTCATATTTTATTTCTATAATTAATATTAATATATTTATATTCATTAATATTTATAGTCAGCATGTATCTCCTTTCATACACCAATATTTAATATTATTATTATATTTTATTATTTTTTTATTATATTTTAATATAATTCATATTTTATTTGTTAATGTTGTTTATAATAATTAATATTTATATCAGCATTGATCTCTACTCAAATGACAATATTTTATATTAATTAATACTTTATTTATATCTGTTAATATTAACATATTTATATTTATTAAAATGTATAATTTCTCCACTGGTACACCTTTTTTCCTGAGCTTGTGGTAATTAAAAGGCAGCATCATGTTTCTTCCTATGTTTTAGGCACTGTTGATGTGTAGGGAAGCAACTCACTAGGTTTTGAAACAGACTTACAGTGTTTGTCCACTTGACAGCAGCTGTTTAGTCCATGATTGATGCTGATGTTTGATGGTGAGGGTTTGATTGATAGCGTCTGTCATCGTTCAGATTGCCTATCCCTGATGTCAAGGTCCCATCGGATTGATAGCTTGGTTGCCATGGATACGAGTCTTCGCAGTGTAATATGTGCGTGAAGGTCAGAGTTTAAAGGACACGGTCCATCCCGAAAGGAAAAATTGTGTGAGAGTGAGGAAAAATTAATGATCCAGAGTAGAAGCTGCCGCAGTGTTTGGGCTGGGGAGGCGACAGGAAGCGCTGTCACATTAATTCAGTTTATTTAATCACTACATATACAAAGTAAATTAACATATACACACTCATGCACAAGAACGTAAACACAAAAGATTACTCATTTAAATTCAGTCAACTGCGTATTAAACAACACTTTGCGGACACACACTCTGTTACATGCAAATGCACTCATTTAAAAATACATAAACTACACACACACACACACGAACAAATGTGCCGGACGGAGGGTCAGAGAAAGGACAAATGGAAAAGAAATGATGAAAGCAATTGTAGTCTTTTCTAAGACTTGTTCTCTACTTAGAAAGTACCATCTCTCACTCACTTTCATACACAAATACACATTCATTCACGGTCTGCGACACACACACACAGATGGAGCTCAGCGTGTCTCTGCAAGGGCGAGTGTGAGACGGAAGTACACGTCTGTTATTACTTTATAATTAGATCAGCCAATGCGGTTCGATCACAGACACACACAACTGTGTGCGCTCACACTGCCTGCGTGCTCCGCCGACTGCTGTGGCTATTAATACAAGTTAGCGACAACTCAGTACTTGCGTCAGTCAACTTGTTTCCATTTCAGCATTCAACTTCGATTTGTTCAGACACTCATGGTGCGTACGTGTACAAGTCATGTGACTTTCATTTTTTATCAGACTTGTATAGAAATTAAAAAATGTAAAACAATTTGCAAACTCATCAGTCTTAGATGTGGTAAAACTTGCATAATGTGACATTTTTAAATGAAAGGACTTTTTTTTCATATCATGATTTATTTTTTAATCAGTCACAATATGACCATGAATTTGTATGCAGGAGTGTTATTTTAGTATGATTTATATACTGTTGTAGTATTCATATTTGGATGTAGTATTTCATTTCTTTTCTACATATTTAATTTCAGTGGTAGTTGATTCTGCTGGAGCTGATAGTCTGCATTATTTCATCTTATTTTAAAAATAATCTTGTTTAACAGCATAATTCCTAGTGAAAAACTACATTACCCATGATGCTGTACAGAAAATTACACCAATCAGAGAGTCAAAAAAAGATCTCTTTAGCTCCGCCCACTCACATGAAGCACCGCGAATGACATAATCTCTATGCTCTCAAAACATTTAAATGTGCAGGTGCTGGTCATATAATTAGAATATCATCAAAAAGTTGATTTATTTCACTAATTCCATTCAAAAAGTGAAACTTGTATATTCTATTCATTCATTACAAACAGACTGATATATTTCAAATGTTTATTTCTTTTAATTTTGATGATTATAACTGACAACTAAGGAAAATCCCAAATTCAGTATCTCAGAAAATTAGAATATTGTGAAAAGGTTGAATATTGAAGACACCTGGTGCCACACTCTAATCAGCTGATGAACTCAAAACACCTGCAAAGGCCTTTAAATGGTCTCTCAGTCTAGTTCTGTAGGCTACACAATCATGGGGAAGACTGCTGACCTGACAGTTGTCCAAAAGACGACCATTGACACCTTGCACAAGGAGGGCAAGACACAAAAGGTCATTGCAAAAGAGGCTGGCTGTTCACAGAGCTCTGTGTCCAAGCACATTAATAGAGAGGCGAAGGGAAGGAAAAGATGTGGTAGAAAAAAGTGTACAAGCAATAGGGATAACCGCACCCTGGAGAGGATTGTGAAACAAAACCCATTCAAAAATGTGGGGGAGATTCACAAAGAGTGGACTGCAGCTGGAGTCAGTGCTTCAAGAACCACTACGCACAGGCGTATGCAAGACATGGGTTTCAGCTGTCGCATTCCTCGTGTAAAGCCACTCTTGAACAACAGACAGCGTCAGAAGCGTCTCGCCTGGGCTAAAGACAAAAAGGACTGGACTGCTGTTGAGTGCCCCAAAGTTATGTTCAGGGTCCCAGAGTCTGGAGGAAGAGAGGCACGCAATCCACGTTGCTTGAGGTCCAGTGTAAAGTTTCCACAGTCAGTGATGGTTTGGGGTGCCATGTCATCTGCTGGTGTTGGTCCACTGTGTTTTCTGAGGTCCAAGGTCAACGCAGCCGTATACCAGGACGTTTTTAGAGCACTTCATGCTTCCTGCTGCTGACCAACTTTATGGAGATTTCATTTTCCAACAGGACTTGGCACCTGCACACAGTGCCAAAGCAACCAGTACCTGGTTTAAGGACCATGGTATCCCTGTTCTATATTTGAAATATATCAGTCTGTGTGTAATGAATGAATATAATATACAAGTTTCACTTTTTGAATGGAATTAGTGAAATAAATCAACTTTTTGATGATATTTTAATTATATGACCAGCACCTGTATATATATTAGTGCTGTCAAATGATTAATCATGATTAATCGCATACAAAATAAAGGTTTGTGTTTACATAATATATGTGTGTACTGTGTAATTATTATGGATAAATACACACACATGCATGCATAAGAAAATATTAAAATATTTATATTTAATATAAATTGTTTATACATATATATATATATATATATATGTGTGTGTGTGTGTGTGTGTGTGTGTGTGTGTATATATGTGTGTGTATGTATACAGTATATATTAGTATATAGTATATAAACAGTATATAGTTTAATAAATAAACTTGAAACTTGAATTATATACATGTATGTGTGTGCATTCAAATATAAATAATAATAATACACAGTACACACATATTATACAAACTTTTATTTTGGATGCGATTAATCGCTTCCAGAAACAGACACCGCTGAAAAAGAGGACGGGCACTGTTGCACTATATTTCATATTGACTTCCTTTTTTTTTTTCTTTTTTTTTTTTTTTTACAGGTCCACATTACTGTTTTGGACAACAACGACAACCCACCCATTTTTTCCCAGCCCACGTATGACATCACAATCACAGAAGACACGCCCCCGGATACGGAGGTGGTTCAAGTGTTGGCATCTGACCGCGACGAGCGTCACCGTTTGACCTTTAGCCTCCAGAGCAGCGTTGACCCCAGCAGCATGCGCCTCTTCCGCATCGACTCCAACAGCGGAATCATCTACACGGCTCGCAGACTGGACCACGAGAGCCGAACCCAACACATCCTCACCATCATGGTAATTCAGGCAAAGCTTTCTTCATAATCACATAGATAGTATGAAAATACTGCATACAATTTATGCTGACATTAAAGACTTTCTTTAATTCATCTGTTTTCAAAAATATAAAGACTTGGATCAGTAAGTAGCCTCATAAATAAAAACATACAAACTTGTATTTTTTATGTTAAAATTAACTTTTTTTAATTATTATTTAATTATTTTTATATATTATTATTATTATTATTATTTATTTATTTATTTATTTTAGCAATCTGTTTTCAAAAGTTTAAAGATTTGGACCAATAAGCACCGATAAATAGATATATATTTTATTTTATTTTATTTGATTGTAATATTATTTTATTTATTTATTTATTTATTTATTTATTTATTTGTTTGTTTGTTTGTTTGTTTATTTATTTATTTATTTATTTATTTTTTCATCTTATTTAATTTATTTTTAATTTAATAATTTATTTGTATTTATTTTAGAGAGAATGTAACTCTCAATAGATAGATAAAACAGGAGAGGTATTTTATTAGTGTTTGTAGTGTGCCTCCCTCCTCTCTCTCTTTCCCGCTCTCCATGCTTGAGTGCAGGTATGACAGGAACAGGAGATTGCTCCTTTCGCTTTGGCAGCCGTCACTAGTTTAATGTCGTCTGCACCTGTGTCGTTCCTCCACTGTGATCTAATTATTGATCTGATCTGTATCACTCCTTGTTTCCGCACTCCCCTGACGAGGGTGAGAGACAGTGAGTGTCATATCTAATAAGCCCATGGATATTCCTGCTGCCTGCAAACAGATGAAATTTGTTATTATAATCCAGAGAGAGATGTTATCCACTCCGTCTGGCAGTGAGCGAGTTTGAGTTTGTTTTGTGTGTGTGTGTACTGCTCTTTGTTTGTGTTGGATATCGCTATCTGTCTCAGACAGGGAATTATTTTTGTTTCTAACCTACCTCTTTCTTTATTTCTCACTATTTCCATCTTTTTGCTTTCTTAATTTTTTTCCATACTAGGTGAAAGATCAAGAGTTCCCGTACAGACGTAGCCTTGCTCGTGTCCTGATCGGTGTAGAGGACGTGAATGACCATGCCCCTCTTTTCACCATGGTGATGTATGATGGACAGGTGTATGAATCAGCTGCACTGGGATCGGCTGTTCTCACTGTGACCGCACTCGATAAGGACAAAGGCCAGAATGCACAAATTAGTTACAGCGTCGACTCAGGTATGCACACACGTACGTACACTACCAAAGTCTGGACACACTTAACTCAGTTTGTCTTGTGTCTCATGATAAATTGGATAAATATAAATTGTGTTTACATATGACTTTACCAATTATTATTATATATTTTTTTTCTTTCTTGAATTAATCTGTGCCCAAGAGTATAAAGACTTGGCCCAGTAAGCATAGATATAAGCCATAAACCATAATTATACTAATTTATTTTTAATTAATAAGTTGGACTGTGAAGGAAAAGCCAGCATACATGGATAAATTTTTGAAGAAGCTGAAATTTATTTATTTATTTAGTCACAACATATTTTCCATATTACCATTTTTTCCCATAATTATAATAACAGTATATTTGTAAGATCTTATTTTTCTTATATTCTTTTTTTCTCTTTTTTATTTAGGGAACACAGGGAACACATTCCGGATTGATCCTGTTTTGGGCATCATCTCATTGGCTCGGGAGCTGGACCTGTCAAACATTGGTCACTACGTCTTGTCTGTCAAAGCAACTGATAATGGTTCTCCAGCATTATCATCAACAGCTGTCGTCCGAATCGCAGTCACCTTGTCCGATAACGCTGGTCCCAAGTTTCCCCAAAGTGAATATCAGGCTGAGATTTCAGAAAGTGTTGCCATAGGAGCTTCAGTCATCACAGTGAACGCTCTAAGTCTGTCCACCCTTACCTACGACATTCGCCACGGCAATGGTCATAGAACATTCCGCATTAACCAGTACAGTGGAGTGATCACTACACAGAAATCACTGGACTTTGAGACAGTTTCTTCCTACGTGCTAACAGTCACTGCAAGCAACATGGCTGGACAGGCCTCAAATGCTACAATAACAGTTACAGTTCTCGACCAAAACGACAACGCACCAGTGTTCCAACAGCTGCATTACCATGGAAGTATCAGTGAAAGTGCTGGGCTTAACAGTGTTGTGCAAAGTGATGATGGACAACCGCTGGTTATACGAGCAACCGACGCTGACCGCAACCATAATGCCCTGTTAGTGTACCAGATCATGGAAGAATCTGCTAGGCGCTTCTTTGCGGTAGATGCCGGGACTGGATCCATCAGGACAATTGCTCAGCTTGACCATGAAACCACACCTACATTCCGTTTCCATGTTAACGTCCGAGACAGTGGGCATCCTCAGCTCTCAGCTGAGCGACCTGCAGAAGTGACTATTGAGGTGCAAGATGTTAACGACTGTCCGCCTAAATTTTCCCAAGATTCCTATGAAGCTGTCCTTCTGCTCCCAACTTATGAAGGTGTAGAAGCCCTACAAGTTCTTGCTACTGATCCTGATGGTAATGGCAAATCAGAGCTCACCTACTCATTGACAGACGGCAGCTTAGAACATTTCAGTATTGAGCCAAGCACTGGACTGTTGACTGTGAGAAACAGTACATTTAGCAAAGAACGATTTCGCTTTAACATCCGTGTTTCAGACGGACGCTTCTCTAGCACCGCTCTGGTCACTGTCCTGGTACATGAGGCTCTGGACAGTGGGCTGGCTTTTACTCAAAATGTCTACAATTCCAACATTGAGGAGAACAATGACAATATAACAACAGTTGCTGTGGTTACAGCACTAGGGAACAAGTTGAATGAACCACTGCGCTATACTTTGCTGAATGCAGGTGGGAAATTTCGCATCAGACCAACTTCCGGTGCAATTGAAACTGTTGGAGTCCCATTGGACAGGGAGGAGAAGGAGGAATATGGACTTTTGGTACAAGCGGGCCGTGAGGAAGATCGTCTCCGTGTTGCAAGGGCGCTGGTCCGAGTTCAAGTCACCGATGTCAACGACAATGCTCCTGTTTTTGTTGGATTGCCATACTATGCTGCTGTGCAAGTAGAAGCGGAACCTGGGACGGCAATATTTCGAGTGACTGCAGTGGACCGGGACAAAGGACAAAATGGAGAGGTCAGCTACTTTCTACAGGATGAACTGGGACATTTCGAGATGGACCGTGTGAGTGGCGAGCTTCGCTTACGGAGAGCTTTCGAGGCTGATCTCTCCAGCGTGGAATATCAGGTTCTGGTGTTCGCCCGTGACATGGGAACACCACCTCTGTCCTCTTCAGTCACCTTTCCTGTTACAGTGGTAAACAGAGCAATGCCAGTATTCGACCGACCATTTTACTCTGTAAAAGTGAGTGAAGATGTACCAGTATGGACTCCAATTCTGGGAATAAACGCCAGCAGCCCTGAAGGCCAGAGTGTCCTTTACACAATCAAGCACGGTGACCCTGGAACGCTTTTCTCCATTGGATTTGACACGGGGGTCATTAGTGTCATCGCTGCCCTTGACTATGAGACCAGCCCTGTCCACAGACTCATCGTTAGAGCAACGGACTGCCTCACAGGTGCTCGTGCAGAAGTGGATGTTGAAGTTACTGTTTTGGATGTCAATGACAACCCTCCAGTGTTTGAGCGGCCCTCGTACAAAGCCGTCATTTCAGAATCTGCCATGATTGGCACTGCAGCCTTGCAGGTGCTCGCAACGGACAGCGACTCCAAGAAAAATGCAGCTATACGGTACCAAATAATTCCAGACCATACCAACAGCACTGACCACTTCCACATTGATAGTAGCAGTGGTCTAATTCTGACCGCTCGCTCCCTGGACCATGAGACCATCCAGCGTTATGTGTTTCTTGTCAAGGCAACAGATAATGGCTTTCCCCCACTGAGCAGTGAAGTGTGGGTCACAGTCGATGTCACAGACACCAACGACAATGCTCCAGTGTTTAACCAACTGCTATATGAAGCCTCAATCAATGAGTTGGCACCCAAAGGTCACTTTGTTACATGCGTACAGGCCTCTGACGCAGACCGTTCAGACGCAGAACGCTTGCAGTATGGCCTGGTGTCTGGAAATGAAAGGATGCTGTTTGAGCTAGATGCCGCCTCTGGTGTCCTCACCCTGAGTGGCCAGCGACGCATGCAGCGCATGCCTTCTGCCATCACCTTGAATGTAAGCGTTTCAGATGGTGTCTTTACCAGTACGGCACAAGTGCATGTTAGAGTAGAGCGAGCTAATCTGCACAGCCCCCAGTTCACCCAAGGCATGTACGAGGCCGATGTACGGGAGAATGCACCAGCGGGATCAAAGGTCATCGTGATCAGGGCGCAAGATGCTGATCCTGGGCCATTTGGGGACGTGAGGTATGTGCTGCTCTCAGATGCTGCTCGAGACTTGTTCAGTATTGATGTCAGTGGACAAATTACGACTCTTGAACGTCTGGACCGGGAAGAACAAAGTGAGATGGTGCTGTCCATTGCAGCTGTGGATGCAGGTGGTCGATCTGGATATTGCAGTGTCCGGGTCACTGTGCTTGACGAGAACGACAACGCCCCACTGTTTGGCTCCTCAGAGTACCATGCAAGCGTGCGATCTGAGGTTGAACCAGGTACCCTTGTGATGCAAGTGCAAGCTTGGGATGTAGATCAAGGTGCCAACGGACAAGTGAGCTACAGTCTGTACAGTGAGGCCAGCCTACAGGTTACTGAACTTCTGGATATCGACCCGGACAGTGGCTGGGTTGTCACCAAAGGCAACTTTGCCTCTTTGCGTGGGTCTGTCCTGTCCTTTTTCGTTAAAGCCTCTGATGGAGGTGCACCTGTTAGACATTCCCTTGTGTCAGTCTACATACATGTTTTGTCCGCCGATGCCCACATACCTTCCTTCAGCCAACCACAATTCTCCTTTACTGTGCCAGAGGACATGCCTATTGGTTCCTTGCTGGGAGCGGTGCATCTACACACCTCAACTAGCCACTCTTCCTTACCAGTAAGCTTCTCAGCGGTGATCGGACAGACTCCAGAGAGTAACAGTGATGGAGTGTTTGTGGTAGACAAAGAAAGTGGCATGATTAAACTAGACAAAGCACTGGACCGAGAGCTGACACAGGCCTATCATTTTAAAGTGATTGCAATGTTGCAGCAGGGACGGTTGGACGCTGTTTCAGCTGTGGATGTGGAGGTCAAAGTACAAGATGTCAATGATAACAAACCTGCATTTGAGTCAGATACATATGAAGCATCAGTCACTGAGGGTCTTTCTCCTGGAACTAGGATTCTTCAAGTGCGAGCTTTGGATCCTGATTGGGCAGCTAATGGTCAGGTGACGTACAGTCTTGCTCCACCTGGGTTGCTCGGTGGCTCTGGCGGTGAGGACATTGAAGAACATGGTGCCTACTTTACAATTGACAGCAGCTCTGGTTGGATATCAACACTGAAAGGACTGGACCATGAACAGAGCCCAGCCCACAGTCTTACAGTCTGGGCATTTGACCTAGGAGATCCTGCTAGCCAATCGTCCTCAACTACTATAACCATAGCAGTGAGCGACTCCAATGACAACACACCTCAGTTTCTTCAGCCCCGTTACTTCGGAAGCGTACGTGAGAGTGATGCACCTGGTGAAGTGGTGGCAGTACTTAACACACGGGACAATGACAGCTCACCTGGAAACAGACAAGTCACCTATCATATTACAGGTAGGAACTTTTGGAGCTGGCAAATAAATGATGTTAACTTCATGACCTTCTACACTGCAGAAAATCATGTTCTTAATGAGTTTTCTAATGAAAATATGGAAAACCCTTTGATGCAAGATATATTTTCTAGATAAGCAACACTGAGTAAGATATGTAAGGGATAGTTCACACAAAAATAAAAATCATGCCATTGTTTACTTACCCACCTGTTGTTCCAAACCCTTTTGAGTGACTTCTGACTTCTGTGGTACACATAATGTTTTTTTTTTTTTTTTTTTGTTTTTTGTTCATACAATGAAAGTCAATGGGGATCAGTGTTGTTTTGCCTTTCATTGTTTAGACAAAAACAGTTCAGTATTCCTCAGAATGTCTTTGAGTTTCACAGAAATTGGTTTGGAATGAGAATGAGGGTGAGTAAATGATGACAGAATTATTTTTTTTTTTTTTCGGTTTGGCTATTTCAGCTACCCCCATTTACATGTGCATAAATTCAAGCAACAGCCATGCAATTTCCTTAGACAATCATCAGTTCCAGCTTGACAATGCACTGTACACACACACACACACACACACACACACAAACACACAAGGGAGAAGACAAACTGCCTTTTCATACACATGGTTTTAAAAATGTTCAACAAGCACATGTAGTTAGGGTGCACTAATACCATTTGCCATGTAGTATAACTGTGTGTGTGCTCTCAATCTAAACATAGCCTATTTTTCTGAAGCCCTGTTCTGCATGCAAGCATAATGTAGAACAATGCTATTATGGAATGTCAGAAGTCCACAGTAATTACACCTCATTCATCCTTCCCTGATAATGGATTATTCGCTCTAGGGCTACTAGCTGGATTTTGCTGGAGGACGGAGACTTACGTTTTGCTGGAGAGCAAAACCACACTCGTTTTATAAGTATTTTATTAAAGCTGTGGTGCAACTGCATGCAAATTATACTGGTGCGGATTTGCGATAGGGAAGCACATCACTTCACTTCACGAAACATAATACAGTGACATTTCCGAAAGCAGTAGTTTTGGGTGGATAGCGTCGTTCAAAAGGGCAAATATAAACCTCCTCCTTATCAGCATCTAGCTCAGCCAGCTTTAAATATACTTTTATATTCAGGCAGTGTAGAACACCTTGCTTGGTGACAAGAAACAGATTGCGCACACAGTCGCGCACATACATACCTTGCACATGCTCCCAAGCAGCACATACTTGTAAATTAGGCGCTCAAAAACTCATAACATTGAATTAGGGAGCTGCCTTGTTCTATAATTCATGCTTTTCACACACACACACACACACACACACAAACACAGAAACACACTTCTTGGCCTGAACAGAATTTCGATTAAGCTCAACCTTTATGCTGTGATCATGATTTAGACTGTGCTGCCACCAGCAGGAGCAGTATTTTTAACTAGATTTACCACGCACAACACACACACACACACACACACACACACTCACAGGCTCTGACTCTTAACTTAAAACTTAACCCACAGCACTGAAACTAAAGTAAACATTGTGACACAAGCAGTTTAGTTGCTAATTGTTGGCTAATTGTTGTTTGTGTTGTACCATGAATTGTTTACTGAATATTCTATCTATCTATCTATCTATCTATCTATCTATCTATCTATCTATCTATCTATCTATCTATCTATCTATCTATCTATCTATCTATCTATCTATCTATCTATCTATCTATCTATCTATCTATCTATCTATCTATCTATCTATCTATCTATCTATCTAAATCTAAAATATAATAAATATCTAATTAAGAAAATAAGTAAAACATATATTTATGTAAACACACACACATAATACTATATATAGTTTTGAAGCCTAAAATATTAAAAGATCCCTATTCATTGTATTTGCATGGAAAATAATTAAGTCTTCAGAGTGAGTCATACACGTTTTGATTTTAATATTTAAGTGAACCATCCCTTTAATTAAATCATAGCCCACAGCATGTAAACTAAAGTAAACTTTGTGACACAAGCCCTTGTGTAGTTGGCATGTGTTCTGAGAATAGGTATCTTTCCTTCTCTCTCTCTCTCTCTCTCTCTCTCTCTCTCTCTCTCTCTCTCTCTCTCTCTCTCTCTCTCTCTCTCTCTCTCTCTCTCTCTCTCTCTCTCTCGCTCTCTCTCTCTCTCTCTCTCTCTCTCTCTCTCTCTCTCTCTCTCTCTCTCTCTCTCTCTCTCTCTCTCTCTCTCTCTCTCTCTCACTCTCTCAGACCCTCTTTGCCTGTTCCCTTCCCTACAGTCCACACTTTCATAAAGTTTAAATCCTCTAGTTCGAGACAAACTCAAAGGTCAAACAGACTCTAATACACTTCTCACAGCCCAGCGGCACAAACTGGCTCAAAGAACTGCACACCGTATCATAATACACACCAGAGGGAAAGAAAGAGGCAAATATACAAACAGATTTGAGCTACCCCAGCATCTTTACTCTCCTTAGGAAATGAGAGCATTGTGGGTAAAATCACCTCTCAGGGTATTTTACTGCTGTTCAACAGAGCACAGAGCAATTAAACATTAAATAGTTACTCTATGGCAGTTAATTAGATCATTTGAACTTTTATTTAGAGATTCTCTCCTGAAAGTCATTTAAGGGTTCATAAAGGATATCTTAAACTGTGTTAGACCAGCAAGACTGTGTATCTCATTTTAACAGCAGTGCTGAATATCCCCGCCGCAACAGCTAAGATTTAACAGCCGTTAAATAGCTCTTCATTTTGCTGTCTGGTAAAGGTGAAAGTTCACTACAGAAACACTAATCGACCAGAACTGACGTTAAATGGCTTTAAACACCAGTTCAGTTTAATTGCTTAACAAGAAATAATAAATATGCTGTTTGAGAGAAATATTTTATGCATTTGTGTGTGTGTGTGTATATATATATATATATATAGTTGATTTTCTAACCTGCCATAAAGACTGTATCTATAGACTCTTATCCATAGACTGTAAAAAAAGATGAACAACGCCACTTCACTATCTTCCAATGGAAAAAAGTGAAACAGCCAATGTCCAAATATGGCACTGACATATTGTCAAGTCAAGTCACCTTTATTTATATAGCGCTTTTAATAAGTCCAATTGTTCAGCTTCACATTGTTAACAGGAAAATAATGCAACATAATTTGTACAGCCGTTCTGGTGAAACGTGATGTTATCCTGCTAATTTCAAGTATCATATAGCGTCAATGCGGGCAGATCGGTAATATAGATGAAATTTAGGTGATAATTAGGTGAAATATTGTGCTGATTTGGGACCCGAGTCTGCGCAGTAGAGAGCAGGAAGTAGTGCCGCGATATAAAAACCATGCCCACACTCCCGCAGTATCTGTTAATACAGTTTACTGCAGAACATTATGCTGGGGTGAAATAAACAGTTATGGAAATGTAGAAATTAAAGCTAAAGCTCCAATCTCCTCCTGAAAATCAGTGATAACTTCACTCAGAAAAGCCATCAATCTCAGCTGTCAATCATGATGTCACCCCCCCTTTTTTATAGCATCAAATAACTAATTGAAACCAAACTTATTTAAAGAACATACATCAGCGTGATAAAAACTGCCTAAAATGACAGAAAAAAAAAGTTCTTTGGAAAAAATGAATGTATTTGAAGTGTAATTTGATGGTTTAGTTTGTCTCGCGTCCCATTAGAATACATGGAGGGTGCGGGGTTTATGAGCTATACTGGGACCAACCACCTGGGGGCGATCGAGACGTTTTGGCTTCACTTTTCAGGACGTGTGCGGCACACTTGGTCTAATCAGATGAATTACCTCCTTCATTCAATTACATTTTTTGTCACCCAATTCTGTACAATTCTAATTACATTCTATTCATATTCCATTTATTTCCACAATATGTTATTTTTCTCCAAGCATCTATTAATAAACATTTAATGTATCTTCAGAATATTTTTATACACTACCATTTAAAAGTTTGGGGTCAGTAAAAGTTTTAAACCTTTTATCCACACCCAGGCTGCATTTATTTGATAAAAAAAATACAGTAAAATCAGTAATATTGTGAAATATTATTACAATTTGAAATAACTATTCTATTTTATATTCAAATATATTGTAAAATGTAATTTATTCCTGTGATCAAAGCTGAATTTTCAGCATCTTTAAGGCCTGTACACACCGGGACGAATATCGTGCGCTTATCGCCAGCGTTTTTCGAGGCATTTTGGCGCATCTTGAGTGTTCACACCCAAGCGATTTTCACTGGCGATGCGCCGAGTGAACGTGCAAATTCAGTAGATGGTGCTCCCGGTACACAAGGTGGTGCTGTGGCACTTTACGCTTATGACACTCGCTTGTCAAACAGAAGAAGAAGAGAGACAGTATTTACGTACTTGCCAAAACCATTCACACAATTTTTGCTAACTGGCAAGCAGCATTAGCAGCTCATCTTCTTCTTTGTCTACTTACTTCCTCTTTGTCGTATCAATGTGTACTCGGCAAGACCGTTTTATGCTTGAGCGCCACCAAGTCATGTTTTACTGTAACTTCAGCAGCTCCAGGCACGTGAACAAAAGCGCCGATCTCATTGGTCGGCCAGTTTACAACCCAAGGCGTTTTTTTTTTTTTTAAATGACGTTTTTACGTCTGCCGTTTTGCCTGCCTGTGTGCGCACTCACATTTGCGCCCTTTGTTTAGTCACAAGGCGTTAAACGTTGACGATAAATGCATGCAGAAATAATTTTTACATATTGACCCCAAACTTTTGAACAGTAGTGTATATTGCTTTGTCACTAAAAACAATATCAAATATCATGAGATTTGAACACTGCAAAAATGCTTTTCTTATTTAGTATTTGTGTCTTGTTTCCAGTCTAAATATTAAAAATTCTTAAATCAAGATTTAGATTTGACTAGATAAGTAACATTACATTAGATATTTTGTCTTGTTTTCTGGAAAATAAAATCAAAATTAAGTGAGTTTTTGCTTAAAACAAGCAAAATTATCTGTCAATGGGCTAAGAAAAATAACCGTTTCTTGTTTCTGTCTCAAACTGCTTGTTTTAAGCAAAAACTCCCTTCATTTAGAAGTGAATTTTATTTTATTTTTTTCAGAAAACAAGAAAAAATAGTCGAAAAATACTAAGAAAGAAAATAATTTTTGCTGTGAAATGATAAATGACACTTGTGGTTGCTGTAGGACACCTGCGTGAACATGAGCAGACTTTAATATTTGGCATATAATGCAGTGACATTTGCATTATATTGCATTACACACAGCAGAAGGTTTTGAGCGATTGCTTATAAAGCACAGAAAAAGCATGCAGTTTGTCGAAGTCATGCTAAACAGTCCCTCAACCCAGTGAGCGAGAGCGTGGGATGAGAGAAATGAAGTCGGAAGGCGTCCAGGCCTTTGTTGACGCGTCTCTGATAGAAGCTGTTCTGTGTTATCAGCCCCCAGCTGAGTTAAATTACACTCTTTATTAGATGAATAAGGCAGCGTGTGTTTGTACTATGAGTGTACAGTAATTGGATGCTTGTCAACGCGGCTGCTTTGATTATAGAGTCATTTCCATTTAACTCTCCTTCTCATTTTTTCTCTTTTTCCACCTCTGTCTGCTTGAGGTTTAAAGGATGACCTGTCCTAATGAGCCGGGTAGGGCTGCAGTCCGTGTGATAAATCAGGAAGGCTGTTATGAGAGCGTAATTGATGGCAGTGCTGATCATTTAAATGTGAATATAAAGAACTGATTATTACAATTCATACTAATGAGCGTGCCATCATTGAGAGGACTAATGGAGGTTATTAAGACACGCAGATAATCCTGGAAGTGAGCGTGTGTTGTGTTACAATCGGTAGTGGATTTTATTGCTGCTTAAATTGTCACAGACTATTGAGAGATTAACTGTCCGGTGTAATCTCTTCTCTCTCTGTGTGTGTGTGTGTGTGTGTGTGTGCAGGTGGGAACAGAGGCGGCGTGTTTGCTCTGGGTCTGGTTCAGGGAGAGTGGAAGCTGTACGTTAAACGACCGTTAGACCGCGAGGAACAAGACCGGTACCTTATCAATGTCACTGCGACAGACGGACTGCACGTTTCCATGGCAACCGTAGAGGTCATGGTAATGGACACCAACGACAACAGCCCCGTCTGTGACCCGGTGAGTAAAACATTTAACCCTGCAAAGACTACGGTATCATATTTAGTTTAGTGTCATTTATAAAAATGTCAGGTCGTGGTGCACATGGTGTGCAACTAACTTACTGTGAACTTATTACTGAAGTAAACGTAAGACTAACTTAACGTTATATTTCAAGATGAACACTTACTGGGCTGAATCAGCTTAGGTTTACTTTTAGTTTTTTTTTAAATCATGTTTTTTATTGATTGATTGATTGATTGATTGATTCTAATCTATCAAATATTATCCATCAGGCTTTTGAGGAACATTTATTTGGTCATTTAACTAATCTATCAATCATTATTGTATTGCATCTTACTTTCTGGCCATATAAATATCAGCATCTGCACCAAATTACATAGTTCTGCTCGGTTTGAGCCTTTGAATAAAACGTAGGTGTTTTTTCCTCCTCAAGTATGACCTCCATATTCTCACTACGTCAAGCTATAAAAGCCTGATATATAAAAAAAAAACATATGCCAACTTACATTCATATACTCTGGCCATATCCACGCTAATATGTTTTTGTTTGAAAACACATCTTTTGGTCTTCCGTCCACATTGTGACATTCTGGTTTTATCAACGAAGACAGAGCTTCTTTAAAAACGCTCTAGCAAGTAGATACATTTGAAAAACTGACGCATATTGCACCCATAATGTGACGCATATTGTACCCATAGCTATATGGTTATACCAGCATTATTGTGCCTGCTATATTCTTTGATAGTGTTGCTAAAGAGAAATGTTCTTTTGTACAGTCTTCATATTGCATTCCTGCAAAGATGACTGAAAATGTACTTGCAATTGCTGTCCTGTTGCAAAATATGATGACCGTTGCATTTTAGACCATTCGATTTTGACTGCAAAATCGCATGGCACTGATGTTGGACGCTGATGTCAGGCACTGATGTTGGACGAGAAGGCCTGTCTCACAGTCTTTGCTCTAATTCATCCCAAAAGTGTTCTGTCGGGTTGAGGTTAGGACTCACTCACTCATCCATGTCTTTATGGACCTTGCTTTGTGCACTGATGTGCAGTCATGTTGGAACAGGAAGGGGCCATCCCCAAACTGTTCCCAGAAAGTTGGGAGCATGAAATTGTCCAAAATGTAAGCTGAAGCATTAAGAGTTAATTTCACTGGAACTAAGGGGCCATGCCCAACCCCTGAAAAACAACCCCACACCATAATCACCCCTCCACCAAACTTTACACTTGGCACAATGCAGTCAGACAAGTACTGTTCTCCTGGCAACCACCAAACCCAGACTCATCCATCAGATTGCCAGACAGAGAAGCGTGATTCGTAACTCCACAGAACACATCTCCACTGCTCTAGAGTCCAGTGGTGGCGTGCTTTACACCACTCTTTGCATTGCACTTGGTGATGTAAGGCTTGGATACAGCTGCTCAGCTACTGAAACCCATCCCATGAAGCTCTCTATGCACTGTTCTTTAGCTAATCTGAAGGCCACACGAAGTTTGGAGGTCTGTAGCTATTGATTCTGCAGAAAGTTTGCGACTTCTGCGCACTGTGTGCCTCAGCATGCCACTCTTTTACCTGGCCTACCACTTTGTGGCAGAGTTGCTGTTGTTCCCAATCGCTTTGTTATAATTCCACTAACAGCTGACTGTGGAATATTTAGTAGTCTGCATGCCTAAGTGCTTGATTTTATACACCTGTGGCCATGGAAGTGATTGGAACACCTGAATTCAATGATTTGGAGGGGTGTCCCAATACTTTTGCCAATATAGTGTATATGTCAGGCTTTACATGGTAAAAGTTAATTGGGGGAAACATGTAGCAGTCATCAGAGTTGGTTTTTCCCTGCTGAATTAGTGCATTTTTTTGAGCATGTTTGCTTGACAGTTTCAAATCTACATGGTAAACATGAATGATTACAAGCCAAAGCCAGGAATATTTTTATATCCACTTACGCCAGCCAAAAAGTTCAGTGGAAATGATCTATAAGCATAAAACATGACCTTGTTGAAATGAGGTCAAGCAGAAAATTAGGTCAGTCTGTTTAGCAGGGGACATTTAGGTTCTAAGTCTTAAAACTTAGTGAGCTGCCTAGCTACGCAGTATTTTTGAGAATTATAGTTGCATAATTTTTGGGCAAATCAATAATGAAATGTTCATACTTGAATGAAACATTTAACGGATTTTTGTACCGTTTATAATTATTCTAATCAAAGCATTAAGTGCACCTATAATGGCCAAAACGTTCAAATTAGATATTTAAATGTGCTCACGATGGCCCAAAACAATTAAATTAGGTCTTCATGCGTGCCTATAATGGTCAATAATGATTTAATTTGAATGTTCCTCTGATGCACCTGTGATGGCCAAAAATGATCAAATTAAAAGTTTGAATGTTTCCTATATTAGCCAAAAAATATTTTAATGCACATATGATAGCCCAAAACTATTAAATCAGATGTTTATACGTGCCTGTAATGACCACAAATTATTGGATTGAACGTTTGAATGACCCTATGATGGCCAAAAAAGATCAAATCAGATATTCAAACAATTGAAAAGATCATTTGCAAATGATGGCCAAAAATGATCTAAGTGAATGTTTGAATCTACATACTATGGCCAAAAAAACAACGTTTGAATGCCCCATCATGTCCAAAAAAGATAAAACAACTAATGACCAAAAATGATTTAATTGAATGTGCTTATGATGGCCAAGCATGATTGCATCCACCTATAATGGCCAAAATTAACAAATTGAAGATTTGAATGTACCTGCAATGGTCCAAAAACATTTTCACGCACATATGATGGCCAAAAATGTTCAAATGTGTATATGATGGCCAGAAATGACTTTTGAGAACGTTTGCATGCACTTGTGATAGCCAAAAACATTTAAATCAGATGTTTCTATGTGCCTATAATGACCAAAAAATATTGAATTGAATGTTTGAATGTTCCTGTGATGCACCTGTGATGACCAAAAACATTCTAATCAGATCATTTTGAAACGATCACAATTTTTAAACGATCAAAATTTTGAACGTTTGAATCTACCCACTATGGCTAAAAAATTTTGATTGCCCCATCATGTCCAAAAACCATTATGTGCCTATAATGACCAAAAAGTATCTAATTGAATGTTTGAATGTGCCTGCAATGGTCCAAAAACGCTTGCATGCAAATATGATGGCCAAAAGTCTTCAAATGAGTATATGATGGCCAGAAATGTTTGACTTGAACATTTGAAAGTGACCATGATGGACAAAAACAATCAAATCAAATGTTTCTGTGTGCCTATAATGGCCAAAAATTATTTAAATTAATGTTTGAATGTACTTACGATGGCCAAAAATGTTCAAAGCAAGTGTTTAAATGTGCCTACAAGAGTCAAAAACATTCAAAACAAAGCATTCAATACCTATAATGGCCAAAAACATTCAGACGTGCCAATGATGATTAAATTGAAAGGCCAAAAATGTTTGAATGCACCTGTGATTGCTCAAATAATCTTGTTTTTACATGCTTATAATGGCCAAAAGGATTGAAGTGAACATTTGAATGTTCCTTTTATGCTCCAAACATGCATATGATTGCCAAAAATTATCGAATTGAGTTTTTGAATATACCTACCATGGCCAAAAATGTTTGAATCCACCTATGATGTCCAAAAACGAATAAATTAGATGTTTAAATGTACCTACAATGTTCAGAAGTGTTTTGTTACGCTGATGTAATGAGTGTGTTTGTGTGTGTAGGCCATGTATTCGGTATCCGTGTCTGAAGACATCCCCCTGAATAAGCAGATCCTCCAGGTCCAAGCCACAGATGCTGACGCCGGCTCAAACGCACAGATCCAGTTTTCCCTGTTCGGTTCTGGAGCAGAAGACTTCATCATACATCCACACACAGGTTTGTGAGTCGTCGGGTTCAAAGAGACGTCCTGTTTATAGTGTTGCTGTTTGCTTAAAAGTGTCTTTCTCACACTGCAGGCGAGCTGAGGACAGCAATGGCACTGGACCGTGAAAAGGTTGCGCGGTACTCTCTGATTGCCCGTGCGACGGACGGCGGCGGTTTGTGGTGTGAAGCTGAGGTTATGGTGGTTCTCTTGGACGTGAATGACAGTCCGCCGATGTTTAGCATGCCCCATTACACCACTAGCGTCTACGAGAACACCGCCACTAAAGCTCTGCTGACCCGAATACAAGCCATAGACCCTGATCTTGGTATGAGCATGTTATTTTGATATGTTGTTTGAGTTTCGACAGCATGAAACATTTACCATTTTAGTTACAGTTTATAGTAAAAGAGCGTTAACTAGCTTACAGCTATCTTTTAGAAACCAAGTTAATCTCTAAAAACTGAATCTTTTTGGTGTAGTTTTGTACATATAAAATCCTGCGTGTTTTATTTTGCAGGTGTTAATCGTAAAGTGGTTTATTCCCTTGTTGACTCGGCTGATGGGTTCTTCTCCATTGATAAATCATCTGGGATTGTGGTTTTGGAGCGTCTGTTGGACCGCGAGGTTCAGTCTTCGTACCATATAACGGTCCGTGCATCAGATCAAGGAGTTCCCGTTCACCTTTCCTCTCTCGCGAACATCACTATTACGGTTATGGACATTAACGACAACCCGCCCGTGTTTGAGAGGAGGGACTATCTGGCAACGCTTCCTGAAGATGTCACAGTGGGTACGGAAGTGGTACAAGTTTACGCTGCGAGTAAAGATATTGGCACCAACGCTGATATATACTACAACATCAGATCCGGAAACCAACAGGGACATTTCACCATTAACATCAATACAGGTGAGATGCATTACATAAGATTATATGGGTGGGCGATATACCGGTAGACACGATTAACCGGTAGACATTTTTTACAACTGGTAGAGATTTTGGACTATCGTCTCTATCACTGTTATGCTCACGTGACGTTGCTGTGCTGCACGGTCACGAAAGTTTATCGTTTGCATGCGTTTTTAAGATTTTAAATCGGTGAAGCACAATTAGCAGCAAGAGAAAACTCATTGTAGCATATGTGCGTGCAGGGTTTGAAATTAACTTTTTCACTCATCGGCTAATTTGGCTACTAAATTAAGTTACTGGCCATTCAGAACTTCTACTAGCCAAAAGAAAAAAGAAAAAGGACAAATAAACCAGATTAATCGCATCACATCTTATATAGGCCCTATATACCTATATATATTTATTTTTTATTACATTTACTTATTCAAACAAAATCCTATAGTCTAGCCATCATCTCCCTTCCTCTTTCATCCTCATCCTTTTCACCAAAACTGTATTTTAGGTGGACAGATCAATACAGTACAAAGAACATCAAACACCACGCGGAACAAAATATCTTCTCATCTCATCTCACTCAGCGCGCAGTTATTTGTTGCGTAGTGCCGTGAGTTCAAGTAAGCCAGATATGCGCAGATTCTGCGCAATACGTTGCACCATGATGTTGAGTATTTGAAATGTTGTAAAAGCGACAGAGATTACTCAACAGGTGAATAAGATATTTTATTGAACAGATCAATTGCAATATGTAGCTCTCTAACAAACATTATCTATTGTGAAGGGTCATTTCATTATGGCTGTTGTATCGCTTATTCAAGGAAGTATTAATGAGTAAAGCTACAGTAACATCTTCAGCTAATCAGCCTGAGATCCTTTCCATCTACACTGGTTAAATCTCTTCAGCCTAGTAGTGAATGTTTTATGAGCAGTATGATAACCATATGCATCTGCACAGCAAGGCAGAAGCACAACCAAAACAATGTTCTTCTGCAAAATACACTGATTTTTAACCACTAGAGGGCCAAAAGTTACATTTTATTGAAATGAAATATTTGAAGTTGGCTATAATATAAATGTATTTATTGATACAATAAATTTATGTAATAATTATAATTAAAAAAAATTTTTTTTTTTTTTTTTATGTTTCTGATATATTATGTCTGTATTGAGTTATATTTACTTTTGTGCTGCATACAGGTGCCATCTCTGTATCTCGACCGCTAGACTTTGAGTCCTGCAAGGATTATTTCCTGACGGTGGAGGCCACGGATGGCGGGACTCCGCCCCTC
Source organism: Paracanthobrama guichenoti (assembly GCA_018749465.1). NCBI lineage: Eukaryota > Metazoa > Chordata > Actinopteri > Cypriniformes > Gobionidae > Paracanthobrama > Paracanthobrama guichenoti. The sequence goes on from CM031957.1 coordinate 23,672,188, forward strand.
AGTGCTGTTACCATGGTAAACATCAACCTGACAGATGTCAATGACAACGCCCCCATGTTCAGCCGCGACGCCTACAGCGTGTCTATTAGTGAGGACGCTAACATAGGAGACACTGTGGTCAAGGTAACCGGTCATGAAATTCACATCCGTCTTATTTTTGTCTTTTGAGACCCGCATTAGAATTTGGCCTTTTGTCACGGTTGCCTAGGTGACCGCGGAAGACGTCGACAGTCAAGCGAATGGTGACATCCTGTATTCCATTGTCAGTGGCGACCGAGAGAACCAGTTCTTCATTGAGCCAATCACAGGCCAGATCAAAGTCAACAAGCAGCTGGATCGAGAAACGGTGAGGAACGTGGGACAAAATCCCACAAAGACTTTATTTGAAATGACACAGATCAGGGAACAGCCTAAGACAAGAAGAAATCAAATCCTTCACGGCAGATATTCACACATGAAAGCCTTTAATAACAGACATGGTTCTAGGGATTCATTTATTATGAAAGATTCTCCTTGTGTCTGAGATTAAGATAATGTTATTACACCTGTAAAACCCTTACATAACAGATAAAAAAAAGCCTGGAGTTTGATCATTGATCGAGTGACTGAGACAGATTCTGCTACATTTTTAACACAAATTTGTCCCTGGTTTTGTATTTACATGAGTGAAAATTTGCATAGGTTTTTTTTTTTTTTTTTTTTTTTTTTTTTTTTAAAGTGGCACATAATATTATATCACTGTGACCACTAGATGGGGATAAAGCTTCTTTAGATGATATGCAAAGTTTCCTTTTTAGGCTCGTGTCAATTAGCTTAATGAAGTCATTGTTGCTTTCAGCTTAACTGAGACTGTTCAATTATAGATGGTTAAAGGGGTCAGATCATTTCCTGGCTCTTTTGAAATACGACTTTGATGTATGATGTAGACATACTCTATTGTTCAGTGTAAATCCTTGGTAAGTCCATTAATTGTAGCTAAGCTGCAAAAAGAGAGAAAATATAAGGATTAATTTAGGAAAAGAATCCTTCTGAATAGTGTTTAACTTTATAAGTGGAGTTTTGGGAGAAAATAAAAGGCCACAAATGTCTAAAATTCAGTCCCTTTAATGAACAGCAAATGAGAATTCATTCATTCAAAATGGCTGACTTCCTGTCGCTCCAAGAGACTTTTTTGTAGGTATTGAGACATTAAATGTATGTACCAAATTTCGCACACATACACAAAACTTAGCAGCCATTTTGAGCCATTTTGCCACACCTAATTCTAATACCTATCTTAGATGTAAATTGTCCCCAGTTCCTACGCATGTGCAAATTTTCATGAGTTTTTAAGCATGTTTAGGCCTTTAAAAATGCGAGACCCTCATTTCGGAGAAGAAGAAGAAAGAGAGCAATTCCAAGAGTGTCCTCGCACCATTGATCCCTGGGCCCTAAATAGTAAAAAGAAGAGAGACTGAGAGGAAGTTTAAAAAATGATGATCTGCCAGCTTCTCATGGACTTTTATATGACGCCGTGCATCTCTCTTTACTTTGAACTCTCTTTTCATCTCTTATTCTGTACGTTTTAAACCCCTCTCTCTCTCTCTCTCTCTCTCTCTCTCTCTGTATCTGTAGATGGCTGGTTACTCATTGTCCATCAGAGCTCTTGACAGCGGGACACCAGCCATGTCCTCAACTGTTCAGGTCAACATCGACATCTCTGACGTCAACGACAACCCGCCCACCTTCACCCCAGCCAATCACACTGCGGTTATACAGGTACGATAACGAGCAATGGGTAAATCAGCCAATCACGTCAAATTCATTAGTTTAATACAAGCTTTACTCAACAACAGGAGAACAAGCCTTTGGGAACGAGTGTCCTGCAGCTGTCTGTCGTCGATAAGGACGCCAGCCACAACGGCCCCCCTTTCCATTTCCATATCCTATCAGGAAATGAGGGGGCGTGGTTTAAACTGGATAGAGAGGGGCTGTTGACGTCCAATCAGGTGTTTCGTAGGTCAGAAGGCACAGAATACGTCATTCACGTGCAGGTAATGAGAAATTCTGGACAAAAATTTGCTTAGTTTCACAGAATGCAAGTTATTTCAATCTCGATTTATACACTACCATTCAAACATTTATGATTGGTAAAAAATATATATATTTTTTGAAGGAAGTCTCTTGTGCTCATTTGATTAAAAAAATACAGTAAAAACAGCAATATTGTCAAATATTATTATAATTTAAAGTAACTGTTTGCTATATAAAAATATATTTTAAGATCTAATTTATTCCTATGATCAAAGCTGAATTTTCAGCATCATTACTCCAGTCTTCAGTGTCACATGATTCTTCAAAAATCATTCTAATAAAAGAAAATGTCTTATCAAATAATAATTATTCTTTTATGGAAACCATGACACTTTTTCAAAATTGTTTGATGAACAGAAAGTTCAAAAGAACATTTAAAAATATATATATAAAGCATACAAACATTATAAATGTCTTACTGTCACTTCCTTTTATCTTTATATGATTTATGCAAATGACATGGAGAATTATTATATTTTAAAACAAGCTGCATCTCAATATTCAATACAAATAATGTTTCTGTATCCTCTAATTGTTCTGTGGTTTGATTGATGCTTGATTCAGCCAATCACTGTCTGCCATTTCACACTTATAGGCCAGTGATTCGGGTAGGCCGCCCCTGTCGTCGATGGCGAGTGTGTTGGTGCGTGTGATAGAGGAGAGCGTTCACAAGCCAGTGGCGTCACCTTTACACGTGCACATTGTAACCATGGAGGACGAGTTTCCAGGAGGTGTAATCGGTCAGATACACGCGACAGACCAGGATGCATTTGATATACTGACCTACGGACACACACACCAGCAGAGCAGCCTTTTCAAGGTATATGAGTATGTGTTTCGTTGGTTTGACTTTTCTTTATGCACGTCATATTTGTATTTTGACAGTTTTTCATCTTCTAGATTAGGTGTTCCCAAACTTTTTAGTCTCCTAAACCCCTACAACTCAAATTGTTCACTTTGAGACACTGAGATTCAAATAAATGTAATTAGTAATGCAATTTTTATAAACTCAAAGTGTTATAGTTTAATTGTTTATCAGTACAAATCAAAAATAACAATGGAAATTATGCAAGACTAAAAATTCAAATGTAGCTTCTTCAAGGTTCATGGTTAATTTTTATTTTTATTTTAGTTTTGTTTTTGTAAAGAAATTTGTATTCATAAAATGTCTATATAAAATATAAATAAAATATCTTTTAAGTATAAACTGCTAGATGAAATGTTTTTATAATTATGAGAATCATTGATTCAGTTACATACATACACATTTTTATTTTATTTATTTTATTTTGGCATGAATTGTCATTATTTTTAGTCCATTTTCCCATAAGAAAAAGGCTTCTAATGTGTATATTTGCCAAAATGTAATTTTACTCGTACTTTTAATTTCTCGTATTGTTATGTGTGGTTACATTTTATTTTAAGGCGTCCATTCAGTGTAATTATACATATAAGTGCATATCTAACTAAGTAATAATAATTAACTACATGTAATTACTATAGGATTCATATTAGGGTTTGGTTAGGGTTAGTTACATGTAATTATGCATAATTTATAGTTACTACTAAAGGAACAACTTTTAGCGTGGAACAAGGACTGTAAATAAAGTATTACCTTATGTGTTTTTGATGTGTCTCTGTTTTTCTCTCTCAGGTCAGCCCTCGAGATGGTCGAATTATCGCACTGAGTGGGTTGGATGCTGGCCGCTACTCCCTCAACGCTACTGTAACCGATGGCCGCTTTACTGTGAGCGTGCCGGTGAGCGTGCATGTGGAGCAGGCCTCGGTCGAGATGCTCCACGATGCTGTGACGGTCCGCTTTGACCGCGTCTCCCCTCATGACTTTGTGTCCCGTCACCTCCCTTCGGTCAAACGTGTCCTGTCCAGTGTCATGGCAACGTCCCGCCCCGACGCTCTGCACGTGCTCAGTGTGCAGCCCGTGGAATCCACGGGGCAGCTGGACCTGCTGGTGGCTGTGGAGACAGCGGAAAGCGGCGGGTTCTACAAGGCGGCGTTCGTGACGCAGAAGCTGAGCTCTGCGCGACGCCAGCTGGACCAGGTTCTGAGGGTGTCTGCGGTTCTGGATAAGAACTGCTCGGGTCTGGACTGCAGGGAGGCCCAGTGTGAACAAACCATCATACTGGACTCCCACAGTCTGCTCACATACAGCTCCACCAAAACCAGCTTTGTGTCGCCCAAGTTTCACAGGAATACACGATGCGTGTGCAGCGGTGAGTGTGCAGCCCCTTTCACACTGCAAATCCGGTAAATTACCGTAAAATTACCAGAATGACTTTTCCGGTAAATACACAAATGTGCTGTTCGTACCATCTTTTTACCTGAACACTGGGTTGTTTCAACCCATGTTTGGGTCAAATATGGACAAACCCAACCGTTGGGTTTAAAAATGTAAACCAACCATTGGGTTTAAAAAAGTAAAAAAAAATTAAACAAGCCGCTGGGTTAAAAATGTAAAAAAAAAAAATTAAACCAAACGGGTTTAAAAATATAAAAATAAAATAAACCAACCATTGGGTTTAAAAATGTAAAATAAATGCAAACCAACCATTGTGTTTAAAAATGTAAAAAAATTAAACCAACTGATGGGTTAAAAACGTAAAAGATTTAAACCAACCGTTATCACTAAGTGTTTCTTTACAAAGTGACATCGCCACCTACTGGTCTGGCATGAATAATACAGCGTTTTTAGTAATTTCCTCCATTGCGTGTGAACAGGGATTGTTTTAACAGACAGTAGTACAGTAGTCTGTATGTGAAAACTGTTTTTAGTGCATTGTTTCACACCTTTCACACTGCAATCGTGGTAAATTACCGTAAAGTTACCAGAATTACTTTTCTGGTAAATACACAAATGTGCTGTTCGTACCATCTTTTACAAGAATACTGGGTTGTTTCAGCCCATGTTTTGGTCAAATATAGACAAACCATCCGTTGGGTTTAAAAATTAAAAAACATTAAACCAACCATTGGGTTTAAAAAAAATTATAATAATTAAACAAGCCGTTAGGTTTACAAATGCAACAAATTTAAACCAACCATTGAGTTTAAAAAAAAAATAATAATTAAACCAGCCGTTGCTTTTAAAAATGTAAAAAAAAAAATTAAATTAACCAACCGTTAGGTTTGAAAATGTAACAAATTTAAACCAACTGTTTGGTTTAAAAATGTAAAAAAAAAAAAATGTAAACCAACCATTGGGCTTAAAAAGTAAAAAAAAAAAAAAAAAAAAAAAAGCCGTTGGGTTAAAAATGTACAAAAATTAAACCAACCATTATCATGTAGTCACCTACTGGGCTGGCATGAATAATTATGTGCGTTTTTAGTCATTTCCTCCTTTCCGTATGAACGGGGATTGTTTTGACAGACAGTAGTCTGTACTTAAAAACTGTGTTTTTATTACATTGTTGTCATGTAAGCATACCCTCACACTCTATATGAAAGCAGTGCTAACCTATGTCAAAATGACACATGTAAAACATCTCTTAACACAAGGTTAAAAGTGATCTTAACCCTGTGTTTAAAAGATGTTAATGAACCCACCTAGCTCACCTATTAAACATGCACTTACAAAATTACACTCTTGAACACGGGCCATGTCCTTGCACTCAAAAACCGCAGGAACACGTTTTTAGAGCTGTGGCCATTTAAATTAGGCTAGTTCTTCAAAAAAAAGAATGTTTGTGGTCAATAATATCTCATATAATTCAGGTACACCACTACTTGTTTGCAGTCATAATTTCTTCTTCTCTTTCTCTCAGACGGGAGTTGTTCTGCTGCGTCGGAGGTGTGTGCGGATATGAGATGTCCCGGTGACATGCAATGTGTTGGAACGGACAGCAGCAGGGGGGCGTACGCGTGTCAGTGTCCGCCGGGGAAACTGGGAGAGTGTGCGGGTAACCTTTGATCCCTGTGTGGAGCCTCTTTATATGTCATATGTAATGTGGCACCTTCTGGAAATAATTGTGGTTTCTTTTTCTCTCTCTGTGTTCTTCAGGACACACCTCTCTGAGTTTCTCTGGGAACAGTTATATTAAGTACAGAGTGACGGATGGGGAGAGAAGCGGAGAGATGAAGTTAGCCCTCCGGATCAGGACGCTGCAGAGCAAGGGAATCATCATGTACACGCGTGCAGATCCGTGCAGCGTGCTGAAGGTACTCGATAAAACATGCAGACACACTTGCATGCTCATATCATTCATTGACTTTGTTCTAATTACTGTTTAACATGGAAATCAGGGTAATGTTAATGTAAAACAGGTATGAAAGCCTAAAACAATTTTTAAGAGGTTAACAGGCATGTAGACTACTGTTCAAAAGGTTAAGGGTGGTATGAATTTTTTTTTTTTTATGTTTGTTCTCTCAACCAGGCTGATACAGTACTATTGTGAAATATTGCAATTTAAAATGAATATTCCTGAATGTTCAGCATCATTACTACAGTCTCTTCAGTGTCACATGATCCTTCAGAAATCATTCTAATATGCTGATTTGCTGCTCAAGAATCATTTATGATTATTATCGATGTTGAAAACGTCTCGGTTACGTATGTAACCCTCGTTCCCTGTAGGAGGGAACGGAGACGTAAGTCAGAACTGACCGACGAATTGGGATCTGCTTTCAGAGACCAATCTGCTTCGAGTGTTTCTAAACGAGCCAATATCGATTGGCATGCGGTCCACGCTCCGCCCGCTATGCGGGTATAAATACGGAAGTGGAATACCGCATCCTCGCTTTTCAACTGAGGAGCCGAAACAAGTGGCTCGGCCTTCAGCTGAAGCACAGCACCTGGCGACGGGACGTACGTCTCCGTTCCCTCCTTCAGGGAACGAGGGTTAGATACGTAACCGAGACGTTCCCTTTCAGTCGGTCACGTTCGACGTACGTCGGAACTGACCGACGAATTGGGATCCCTACCAAAACGCCAGGATGCTGGCCCTTCCAGCGCCCTGCTTGAGCTCACTGGACCGCTCCTTCATTGGAGAGGAGGTCAGGGCTCACTGCTGTTCCTGCAAGACCCACTCAGAGTGACTATTGGATAACGCTGGGAAAGCGTGCCCGTTTGGGAACGGAACGCTGCGGGGCCACGTGCCTCAACGGAGGGAGAGGTGGCAAATTACGCATAAGGACTAGCCTATAAGGGTAGTACAACATATGGCAGTCTCTGGGGTGGATCCAGCCTGATCCCAGGGGAGAAGAACACAGCCAGAGACGACAGAGCGAGCTCTGTCAAGGGAAAGACACGGGGCTAGCCGAGTAGGGTAGCTGGTACCGTGGAGAATACACATATGGGGTTGCCGTTAGGGAACTGCTACATATGGAACCCAGCCTACACACACGTTCCACAAGCATACGGGTGCAGGCCTGGCGCCAGACGGCCGCAACGTCTGACACCGAAGGGGTGATGGAGGAGCTCGACAGGGTTCGCCATTTTCTGGGGAACACGACTGGAGATAAATAACGCACGCATCCGGCCCAGGGGGCGGGAATGGCGTCGCAAGCCGACACTAGAACGGGCACTTCGCGCTACTGGCCACTGGGGGCGAGTACACGGGAAGATACCGGCTCTACACGGAGGCTATAGAATCTAGCGAACATGTTAGGTGTCGCCCAGCCCGCAGCTCTACATATATCTGTTAGCGAGGCGCCCTGAGCCAGCGCCCAGGAGGAGGCTACACTCCTAGTTGAGTGCGCTCGCAACCCGAACGGGCAGGGCACGTCTTGGGACTGGTACGCCAAGACAATAGCATCCACTATCCAGTGGGCTAACCTCTGCTTGGAGACAGCCTTTCCCTTCTGCTGGCCTCCGTAACAGATGAAGAGCTGTTCTGAGGTCCTAAGGCTTTGAGTTCGGTCCACGTAGGCACGGAGAGCGCGGACGGGACAGAGCAAAGCCAGGGCTGGGTCTGCCTCCTCCGAAGGCAGCGCTTGCAGGTTCACCACCTGGTCCCGGAAAGGAGTGGTGGGAACCTTGGGCACGTATCCGGGCCGGGGTCTCAGGACAACGTGAGAGTTACCTGGCCCGAATTCTAGGCACGATTCGTTGACCGAAAGTGCGTGCAGGTCCCCTACCCTCTTGATGGAGGCCAATGCAACCAAGAGTACTGTCTTCATGGACAGGATATTCAGCTCAATGGACTGCAGAGGCTCGAAGGGAGGGCTCTGGAGTGCTCTCAGCACCAGAGCTAAGTCCCAAGAGGGTACCGGGTTTGGACGAGGAGGATTCAGCCTCCTCGCACCCCTGAGGAACCTGACGATTAGGTCGTGCTTCCCTAAGGACTTACCATCAACTGCATCGTGATACGCCGCTATTGCCGCAACATACACTTTAAGGGTGGAGGGAGACAGCCTTCGCTCCAACCCATCTTGCAGAAAGGAAAGCACGGCTCTAATCGAACACCTTCGGGGGTCTTCGCGGCGAGAAGAACACCACTCAACGAACAGGTTCCACTTCAATGCATAGAGGCGCCTCGTAGAGGGGGCTCTAGCGGAAGTGATGGTGTCCACCACTGCCTGTGGTAGACCACCTAGAACCTCCGCGTCCCGTCCAGGGACCAGACATGGAGTTTCCAGAGGTCCGGACGCAGGTGCCATAGTGTGCCCCGTCCCTGAGAAAGTAGGTCCTTCCTCAGAGGAATGGGCCAGGGAGGTGCTGTCGCGAGGAGAGTTAGTTCGGAGAACCAGGTCCGATTGGGCCAGTAGGGCGCAACTAGCAAGACCTGCTCCTCGTCCTCCCTGACTTTGCACAGTGTCTGTGCGAGAAGGCTCACTGGGGGGAACGCATACTTGCGTAGGCCCCGGGGCCAGCTGTGTGCCAGTGCATCCGTGCCGAGGTGCCCCCGGTCAGGGAGTAATACAGCTGGCAATGGGTCGACTCTGGAGAGGCAAACAGGTCTACCTGTGCGGCTCCGAAGAGGCCCCATATCAGCTGGACCACCTGGGGATGGATGGAGTCGCCACTCCCCCGGAGGTGTCGGCTGCCGTGAGAGCTCGTCGGCTGTCCGGTTGAGCGCACCTGGGATGTGAATGCCGTGAAGCGACCTCAGATGCTTCTGACTCCAAAGGAGGAGATGGCGGGCGAGCCGGAGCATGCAACGGGAGCGTAGACCACCCTGACAGTTGATGTACGCAACGGCCGCAGTGCTGTCCGTGCGGACCAGTACGTGCTTGCCCTGTAGCGTCTTTTTAGGCGGCCCAGAGCAAGACGTACTGCCAGTAGCTCTAGGCAATTGATATTGATATGAGGCGCACAGTTCGATTGACCGAATCCAGCTCCATACCGAGATAAGAGATCCTCTGTGTGGGACAGAGTTTGCTCTTCTCTCGGTTGACCCGAAGGCCCAACAGGCTGAGGTGACGGAGCACCAGGTCCCTGTGTTCGCACAACTGCTCCCTGGACTGGGCGAGTATGAGCCAGTCATCGAGGTAGTTGAGAATCCGAACGCCGCGTTCTCTGAGCGGAACAATGGCTGCCTCCGTGACTTTCGTGAAGACACGGGGCGACAGGGACAGCCCGAAGGTCAGGACTTTTTACTGATATGCCCTCTCCTCGAACGCAAAGCGTAGGAGCGGTCTGTGTCTCGGGAGAATGGAGACATGAAAGTACGCGTCCTTCAGGTCGATCGCTGCGAACCAATCTTGGGGACGGATGCATTCGAAAATGCGTTTCTGCGTCAGCATTCTGAACGGGAGCTTGTGCAGGGCCCGATTCAGGATTGGTCTCAACCCACCCCCTTTCTTGGGTACAATGAAGTAAGGGCTGTAGAACCCTGACTTCATATCGGCTGGAGGAACCGGCTCGATCGCGCCCTTCGCCAGTAGGGCTTCGATCTCTAACCACAAGACATGGGCATCGCAGCTCCGCACAGAGGTGAAGAGGATGCCCTTGAACTTGGGAGGCTGGCGAACGAATTGAATCGCGTAGCCAAGTCTGATGGTACGGATGAGCCAGCGAGACGGCCTGGGGAGCTCTAGCCAGGCCCCCAGGAACCGGACAAGCGGGACCATCGGCACCACAGACGTACCCGGGGTGGGGCAGCGAGGTGGGAGACTCAGACCCGACTCGGGAGGCCCGGAGTGTTGTCTGAGCCTCCCTGGGTGGGGCAGAGAGTGGGTGAGAAGGCTTGGTTGCGTCCTCGGTGCCCAATCTGCTGCCCCCTGCCTGGGACAGGAGACCCCCAGGTCCTCCTCCCGGGGGGGTGGGGAGAGGTGCGGACACCACCTCCCGTCGAGCAGTCCCTCTCGTCCCTGGGCTGCCCGTCTCAGGGCCGCTTGCCCCTACGCTTGCCGGCAGTCCTGTGTGCCTTGTTGATGCTAGTGGTCAGAGGAGAATGGGCCGACTGATTCAAGCTGATAGACGAGCAACTACCCAGGGAGCGCGCGGTGACTTTCGTCGCCCTGCGGGCGAGGTCCGTCGCCGTGCACAGTTCCTGCATAACGCCTGGGTCAGAACTACCCTCGTGCAGTTCCTTGAGCGCTTTGGCTTGGTAAACCTGCAGGAGCGCCATGGCATGCAAAGCCGACGCGGCCTCTCCGCAGGCTGTGTAAGCCTTGCCCGTCAGCGTGGATGAGAACTTACACGCCCGGGAGGGGAGACGTGGGTTACCACGCCAGTCGGTGACGGTCTTAGGACACAGCTGCATCGCAACCGACCGTTCGACTGGGGGGATCCCCATGTAGCACTTAGCTGCGCCGCCATCGAGGGTAGTGAGGACGGAGGAACCAGTCGATCGATGTCTGGCGTTGAAGGGCGCCAGCCACGACCTCGTGAGTTCCTGATGCACCTCCGGGAAGAATGGTACCGGGCCGGGGCGCTGAGAACCAGCACGGGCCGCTCCGAGAAACCAATCATCCAGCCGCGAGGGCTCGGGACACGGTGGAGGGTTCCACTCGAGCCCGACCCTCGCGGCGGCCTGGGAAAGCATAGCCGTGAGCTCTGGATCAGGCTCGGGCAACGCTACCACACCCGAAGGGGGCAACGCAGCCGAGTCTTCATCTCCAGAGTCCATTAGCTCATCCCCCGATGCAGCAATCGACATCATGTCCTCAGCCGGAGCTCCAAAGGTAACGGCTGGTCCCCCATGGGAGGGACCAGGACGCTCCTTTGGAAGCTCCACTGGCGCAGCGGAGGGGGGAGGGTCCCGATGGGCTTGGTGTCCCGTCGGGGGTGCCCTCACAGTTACCCTCAGGTCTCCACCAAAGGCATCAGCCAAAGTAGCAGCCCTCTGCTTTGCAGCGGGAGGACCACTAGATCGGGGGATGCGCAATGGGACTCCACCCCTTTTGAGGTAATCGAGCCTAGACCGTAGGACTGCGATGGTCATGTTCCCGCAGTGGGAACATGAGTCATTCACAAAAGCTGCCTCAGCGTGCTGAACGCCCAAACACGTGAGGCAACGATCGTGACCGTCAACTGGGGACAGGAAGCGACTGCATCCAGAAACACACGGTTTGAATGACATCTTGGAGATGCAGGGTCAAACCGTGTTTTGCTCTTTTAGAAAGGAAAGAATGCTCTAATAGTGCTGAAGCACACAGGGGAGATGGCCGCGGCTCACAGCACTTCAATGGTGCAAGCCTGCTGTGAGCACTCAGAGGACGCCCAGGCAGGCTGAGAGCAGCTGATTCCTCGTGAAGCGACCACCCGCTGAATCGCGCCGTCACACCCGCACCCGGAAGTCGAGCGATCCTTTCCGACTCGTCCGTATAACACTCTTCGCAGGAAACCCAGCGTTGAACCAACAACAGGATTCGGCTCCGAAGTAGAAAGCGAGGATGCGGTATTCCACTTCGTATTTATACCGCATAGCGGGCGGAGCGTGGACCGCATGCCAATCGATATTGGCTCGTTTAGAAACACTCGAAGCAGATTGGTCTCTGAAAGCAGATCCCAATTCGTCGAACGTGACCGACTAAAAGGGAACAGTGTTTTCTGCTTAATATTTTTCAAGATTCTTTGTTGAATAGAAAGTTCAAAATAACAGCATTTATTTGAAATAGAATCTTTTGTAACATTATAAACGTCTTTACTGACAAATTTTGATCAATTTTATGTATTACTGCTGAATAAAGGTATTCATTTATTTGATTAAAAACAGTGTATTGACCTCAAACTTTTGAGCGGTAATCTATTTTGGAGCCTTTTTATTCTTCCATTTTACAAAACACTTGAAGCTAAGCTACTGATACAGATTCGATTTGATTCTGATTCACAAACTCTCAGTTTGATTTGATTTCATTCAGTTCCTATTCATTTGTAGATATCTCGATTATAATGCTCCTTTTGCACTTAATATTTTGAAATAATCTGAATTGAACTCCATAATTCCATAATTGATCAACTTTAAACCGTTATACACTCACCTAAAGGATTATTAGAAACATCTGTTCAATTTCTCATTAATGCAATTATCTAATCAACCAATCACAAGACATGTCAGAATGGGAAAGAAAAGTGATTTAAGCAATTTTGAGCGTGGCATGGTTGTTGGTGCCAGATGGGTATTTCACAATCTGCTCAGTTACTGGGATTTTCACGCACAACCATTTCTAGGGTTTACAAAGAATGGTGCGAAAAGGGAAAAACATCCAGTATGTGGCAGTCCTGTGTGCCTTGTTGATGCTAGTGGTCAGAGGAGAATGGGCCGACTGATTCAAGCTGATAGACGAGCAACTCTGACTGAAATAACCACTCGTTACAACCAAGGTATGCAGCAAAGCATTTGTGAAGCCACAACATGCACAACCTTGAGGCAGATGGGCTACAACAGCAGAAGACCCCACCGGGTACCACTCATCTCCACTACAAATAGGAAAAAGAGGCTACAATTTGCACAAGCTCACCAAAATTGGACAGTTGAAGACTGGAAAAATGTTGCCTGGTCTGATGAGTCTCGATTTCTGTTGAGACATTCAGATGGTAGAGTCAGAATTTGGCGTAAACAGAATGAGAACATGGATCCATCATGCCTTGTTACCACTGTGCAGGCTGGTGGTGGTGTAATGGTGTGGGGGATGTTTTCTTGGCACACTTTAGGCCCCTTAGTGCCAATTGGGCATCGTTTAAATGCCACGGCCTACCTGAGCATTGTTTCTGACCATGTCCATCCCTTTATGACCACCATGTACCCATTCTCTGATGGCTACTTTCAGCAGGATAATGCACCATGTCACAAAGCTCAACTCATTTCAAATTGGTTTCTTGAACATGGTAGTGAGTTCACTGTACTAAAATGGCCCCCACAGTCTCAACCCAATAGAGCATCTTTGGGATGTGGTGGAACGGGAGCTTTGTGACCTGGATGTGCATCCCACAAATCTCCATCAACTGCAAGATGCAATCCTATCAATATGGGCCAACATTTCTAAAGAATGCTTTCAGCACCTTGTTGAATCAGTGCCACGTAGAATTAAGGCAGTTCTGAAGGTGAAAGGGGGTCAAACACAGTATTAGTATGGTGTTCCTAATAATCCTTTAGGTGAGTGTAGATCCGAACTGAATCAATACTAAACTGATTTCAACTGAATAATGACTGTTTGCTGTTGTTCTGTCTGTCTGTTTTTTTTTTTTTGTCACTTTAAAGCTGCTTTGAAACAATCATAACAATAATTCATTAAAGGTGCAGTGTGTGAATTTTAGCGGCGTCTAGTGGCGAGGTTGTCAATTGCAACTGCCCAAAGCTCGCCTTTCCCTTTCAAAGCACATAAGAGAAGCTACGGTGGCCGACACAGGACAAAAATGTTGTCGTCAGAGAGAGCAGAGAATGACTAGCGCTCTGTAGAGCAGTTTGTCCATTTAGGGCTACTGTAGAAACATGGCGGCGCAAAATGGCGACTTCAATGTAAGGGGATCCGCGGTGTATGAAGATAGAAATGGCTCATTCTAAGGTGATAAAAACATAACGGTTCATTATGTATTTATACACCACTGAAAACATAGTATATTATATTATGTATATTATATTGCATTTCTGTCAATAGATCTTCATAAATACTACACACTGCACCAAATCATAAAAATGAAAATTAACAGTAATTTTAAAATAAAAATGAGAAAAAACTAGATTAGATCATTTATTTGTTTACCTACATGTCATGTGACCATTCAATATCAACATCAATATCATTAACTGTGAATATACCAATGTGTTAAATTATTGAATTATTAACTTAAAATCTCAGGGAGGACTTCAAGTAAATATTTTGGGTAAAAAGGATTTTGAGAATCTCTGATTAAGGGAATCGTGCTACACTGGTCGCATTATGTTTGATTTTATATGACTTTATTTCACAGCATGAACATTTTGGAGATGGTAATGCATCACATTCAACATAGACTGACTGTATCTGCATTTGATTGACAGATCGAAGAGGGAAAGTTGTGGTTCCAGTTGGACTGCAGCAACAATCCCAGGAGCATCGGCATCTCCGGCCGACCGGTTAACGATGGGAACTGGCATCACGTGGTCCTGGAGTTGCGTGGAAACTACAGCAGCCTCTCACTAGACGACATGTACGTGGAACGGCGGCTGGCCACGACCAAATACCGTCCTTTAGGAGCAGATTTGTCCATTTATTTCGGAGCGCAGGTGTCGCCTCCGGATGCCCGTAGCTTGACGGAAAGGAAAGGTCCGCGGGTTACCAATGGCTTTCAGGGCTGTCTAGACTCTGTGGTTCTGAACGATAACGAACTCCCGCTGCAGAATAAACGTAGTCCATACGCGGAGGTGGTGGGACTGACGGACCTCAAGTTGGGATGCGTTCTCTATCCGGATGCGTGTGCCGCCCAGCCCTGCCTCAACGGTGCCACCTGCATCAGCCTGCCGTCTGGAGGTGAGTGTTTCTGTGTGTGTGCATGTCCAGGCCCTCCAGAAATGTCTGGTTTTAGGATTGCGATGTGATTCATCTTAATGTTATAATTAATCCTCCTGGTTGCTTCAATTACTCTCCAGTTAATCTGCTTCTATGATGTAATTACTCTGGTTAATAAGCTTTGCTCAGTTTTGGCTTCAGTCAAATCAGCTTAGCTTCTGTCTGCTGAGTGAAGCTCTAATTCACATCTACTGAGTCTGATGGAGACCAAATGACCAATTATGATGATTAAATCAGCTCCTGCTTTCCACATGCTCTCTAGTAAATCTCGTTTCTTCTCATCTTCTGTTCTCTCCTTGTCTTTTCTTTTTGCATTTCTTGTCTTGTTTCATCCCCTTTCACCTTTCCCCTTATAATATTGTCTCCCCTCATCTCATTTCTTCTCCTTTCGTCTCTTCTCCTCATGTGTCATCTCTTCTACTTTCCTCTCATCTCCTCTCTTCTCTCCTCTCATCTCCTCTCTTCTCCTCGTGTCTGGTCTCGTCTTGCCTCCTCTCGTATCCTCTAGTCTCATCCCTGCTCGTCTCCTCTCTTCTCCTTTCCTCTCATCTTGCGTCGTCTCCCCTCATCTTTTCTCTTCTCTCATCTCGTCTCATCTGCTCTCGTCTCGTCTCTTCTCCTCTCCTCTCTTCTCCTTTCCTCTCCTCTCATTTCTTCTCCTCTTGTGTCGTTTCCTCTCCTCTCATAACCTCTCCTCTTGTATCTCCTCTCATCTCTCTTCTCTTCTCTTCTCTTCTCTTCTCTTCTCTTCTCTTCTCTTCTCTTCTCTTCTCTTCTCTTCTCTTCTCTTCTCTTCTCTCTCTTCTCTTCTCTTCTCTTCTCTTCTCCTCTCTTAGACTCTTCCCTTCTCTTTCCCGCTTTATTTTCACATAGTACTGTCTCTTCTCTTCTCATCTGTTTTTGTCTAGTCTCTTCTTTTCTTGTCTCATCTATATCTATTTAATGTCATCTTTTCTCTTCTGCTTTCCTCTTGTCTCTCTCTTCCCCTCTCCTCTTGTGTCATTTCCTCTCATCTCCTCTCCTCTTGTATCCTCTAGTCTCATCCCCTCTCTTCTCCTTTCCCCTCATCTTTTCTCTTCTCTCGTATTGTCTCTCATCTCGTCTCATCTCCTCTCATATGCTCTCATCTCTTCTCCTTTCCTCTTGTCTCGGCTCCTCTCCTCTCGTGTCATCTCCTCTCATCTTATCTCCTCTCTTCTCTTCTCCTTTCCTCTCATCTTCTCTCGTGTCGTCTCCTCTCATCTCACCTCAAAACCGCTCATCTCCTCTCGTCTCTTCTTCTCTTGTATTCTCTCTTCTCGTCTCATCTCTCGTCTTGTCTCCCTCCTCTCCTCTCCTCTCTTAGACTCTTCCCTTCTCTTTCCCATTTTATTTTCACATAGTACTGTCTCTTCTCTTCTCATCTGTTTTTGTCTAGTCTCTTCTTTTCTTGTCTCATCTATATCTATTTAATGTCATCTTTTCTCCTTTCCTCGTCTCATCTCTTTCCCTCTCATCTCATCTTGTGTTGTTTCCTCTCCTCTCTTCTCCTCTCATCTCGGTTCCTCTCGTCTTTTCTCCTCTCCTCTTGTATGCTCTAGTGTCATCTCGTCTTATCTCATCTCTTCTTGGGTTTGTCTTCTTTAAAATGTAGCGATTCTGTGGGACTTGCTTTTAGGTGCATCCAGAATTTGAGGGATCTTTTTTGCATATTAATCAATGGGAATCGCCCTAATTCTGCCCTACATGCATTATTGGGTGTTTTTCTTTGTAGTTTTAGAATCATTTTGCAGAATTCAGTGTGTAGGGCTTCTGTTGGATGTCTGTCCCATTTAGTGTAGCTCTGATCACTGAGTGAACCCCAGATCTCACGTCCATACAGCGCTATGGGCTGAATCACACTATCAAAGATTTGACAATTGGAATCGGTAATTCAATGGTTTGGATTTTTTTCTTAATGGCATATAGAGCTCTTCGAGCTTTGTCTTTGAGAACATTCACTGCCATACTGAAACGCCCCGACGCAGTGATGACCAGGCCGAGGTAAGTCTACTGCATCGTGTGCCCTAGGGCGGTGCTGCCTAGACTGAACTGGTGTCTGTGTTCCTGACATCTGGGCTTTTTCTGAAAGACCATAATGTTGGTCTTTGTGAGGTTCACTGCCAGGGCCCAGTTCTGGCAGTAGTTCTCCAGCAGGTCCAGGTGCTGCTGTAGTCCCTTGTGCAGTGGGTGACAGCAGCACCAGGTCGTCTGCATACAGCAGGAGATTGACGTTTGTAAATGTTGAACAGCGTTGAACTCAGGCTACTGCCCTTTCTCACTCCTCGCTTCTGGGTGAAGAATTCTGTATGTTTATTGCCAATTTGTATTGCACATTTGTTGTTCAAATACATTGCTTGTCTCGTCTCTTTCCCTCTCATCTCCTCTCGTATCCTCTCGACTCGACTCGTTTCTTCTCCTCCCATCTCCTCTCCTCTTGTATCCTCTCATCTCATCGTCTCTCCTCTCTTCTCCTTTCCTCTCGGTCCTCATCTATATCAATTTAATGTCATCTTTTTTTCTTCTCTATTTGTCTCTTCTCATCGATGAATTGTACTCAAGTCTTGTTTTTCTCCTTTCATGTCCTTTCTAGTCTCTTTTCTTCTCATCTCTTCACATTTTCTTTTCTCATCTCTTCTCTTCTCACTTTTCTTCTTGTCTCATGTTGTCTCTTGTATTTTTCCTCTTATCATTTCTTTTTGTCTTGTCTCATCTCTTCTCATTTAGTTTCTGTTCATCTCTTCTTATTTCATCTCTTCTTTTCTTATCTCATCTATTCTTTTCATCTTATCTAATCTTTTTCCTCTTCTCTTTGTCCCTTCTCGTCTATTATTTTCTCCTTCAGTCAAATTTTTTTCCTTCACTCCTCATTTCTTTTCTCTTTACTTTTTCTCTCAACTTCTCTCGTCTTGTTTCCCTTCTCATCTCTTCTCTTCACAGCTCTTCTGCCTGACTGTAGTCCTCTCTTTCTCTTTCACTCGTTCACTGGCTCTGATGAATGGAGCAGTGCGTTGTGGGAGTTGCGGTGTTGTGCCATATGCATCCTCTTTGAAAAGGTCGTTTGTGCAGGAGTGTCTGCCAGACGAGTGTGCGTGTGTCTGCTTGTTTGTTTGTTTTTGTGGGTAGACCTGATAAAACCAGCGCACTGTTTACTCACTGACATTTTCCACGCGATTTCCCACCGGCGTGTGAGCGGGTGTCTGTGCGATTGTTTTGCAATTCCATGAACAAACAATCCCTCTTGTGTGTCTCTCTCAGGTTATTCCTGCAGTTGCAGTGCTCTGTACACTGGAGGGCGCTGTGAGACAGAGATCAGCGTGTGCACACCAAACCCATGTCAGAACGGCGGTGTGTGTAAACCCATTGGAAACGCCTTCATCTGCAGCTGCAAGAGAGGATACACCGGCGTAACGTCAGTTTAAACAGTGTCATTTTAGTTAAACATCAGCATACATGATGTTTATATATATATGCGTGCGTGCGTGTGTGTGTGTGTGTGTGTGTGTGTGTATATATATATATATATATATATATATATATATATATATATATATATATATATACACGCACGTACACACACACACACACACACACGTATATATATGTATACACACACACACATACACACACACACGTGGGTATGTGTGTGATTTAATTAATGATGTTAATAATTAAATTAACATTTAAGAATAAATGAATAATGAATATATAACTTAAATTATTTATTTTATTATTATATTTATTATTATTTATTTTTACACACTGGGCACTAATTATAATAATTAAATTATATATATATATATATATATATATATATATATATATATATATATATATATATATATATATATATATGGTATATACATGTAAATATTTTTAAATATATACATGAATGTGTATTTATATATTTTATAATTATATATAATCGAGCACTAATATATTTATAAATGTATGTTTATGCTTAATATATGTAATTATATTTTATATTTTTAAATATAAATAGAGTTCCCATTGGTAGCAGAATAATGGTAATGATATATGTGTGTGTGTGTGTGTAATATTAATATTCACATTTATAATGTTAATAATTTGTTTATGCTTTTTTATTATTCTGTTTACATGTAAACGTATTAATATTATTATTTCATTATTGTATTAGTATATATAACAACATTAACAAACCATTTTTAAATCTAGTTTGTCTAATCTGAGGTAAACTAGGGGCCATTGCACCTTTAACTGTATTTTTATAGGTTTGTCAACAAGCATCCAAATATTGTGCGTGATTTTCTTTTTGTGTGTAGTCGTAAACGATGACGCTGTGTCTGTTTGACGAACGTAGTGAATTAGATTGGTGAACTTTAAATTCCCAAAGTCAAAAGCTGCCAACAGAATTTAATAACCAGCATCTGTTCCTTTCTAAAAAACGTACGCAAGTCTGTTTCTGTTGGCACCACACCGTGAAAAACTGGCACAGGCTTAGCACTCACTCGATTGCCACGTCCACATACATATTCATACTTACATTTCCTCCGTGCCCATTTTTATGCAGTCTGTGTAATGCGCTGCTGAATTGTTCACGGAGGAGTGGGGGACTGTTGCGCAATTTGTCGCCACAAGATGGTGCCATCAATCTATCTGTGTTTGAGTAGCATTAGTCTTTTTAAAAAGATAATTTCATGCCTCTCTCTGCATAGAGGAGATTATACTGCTGCAGTCTCTCTTGGCTTATGCTAATGTAGTTCATTACATCATTACAGACCACAGACACTGGGCACTTTTATTCGGTCGTTTAGCATTATTGATGCCAGTACAAACAGACATTAGAAAACTTTAAACACTGCCTTTCATGCACCTGTAGCGTGTCTTTGGGCGAGTCAAGTGTGCTTAATATATATATATATATATATATATATATATATAGAGAGAGAGAGAGAGAGAGAGAGAATAATATTATTAATAATATACTTTTTTGGGGGGGCCGCGAGGTGTATTATAGTATAGCATTAGCATAGTATACAGTAATAATTGCCTCTATATATCATGTTATTTATATATGTATTATACATGAACATTATTTTACTTACGGTGGATTTTGAATTGTTTTCTCATCTGAGTGGCCTTGTTCGCATTGCATTTTGATGAATATTTGATGAAAAGACCAGCCATATTTGTTAGGGAAGTAAATAAGGTCACATTTGATTTCACATTGTCTTTAATCAGTCTTTGAAACATGATGATTAGCGCCAGAAAAATGGGTGGGAACAAAAAAAGCTTTTTTTTTTGTTTGTTTTTGTCCTAACCAGCTGTGACAGTTTGCTTACTTTCTAACCGCCCACAATGAAATCTCGCTGGTCCAAAATCCAGCTCCAAATGTGTAACATCAATAAGTCCTGATTGGCTGTTATTGTGTGGTGTCGCGCAGCATTTCCACTTTCAGTGTAGACAGACGGATTACTTTAGGCTGTAAACTAATCCCATCATGCCTGCTTTTGGACACACTGTCAGTTTTTTTATAGACTGATGCATTTCTGCCGAGTCACAATAAATTTTAAAGCAGGCCAAGGACACTAAACTGATGCAGTATAAACCCAGAGGGCCACAATAACTACTGAGTGTTTATGTCTCCTCTGCAGGTGTGAAGAGGACGTGAACGAGTGTGAACGCGAGCTGTGCGAGAACGGCGGCGTGTGCGTCAACACTTTCGGCTCCTTCTACTGCAACTGCACGCCGGGTTTCGTGGGCAGTGCTTGTTCTGTTCGTCCGGTGCTAGTTCCGGACATGCAGGCCGGCCACGCCTACGTCGGGAAGGAGGAGCTTATCGGCATCGCCGTCGTTCTCTTCCTCATCCTCACCCTCATCCTTCTCTTCATCGCCTTCCGAAAGAAGGTATTCCAGAAGAGCTATTCCCGGAATAACCTCTCCATGGTTCAGGACCCGGCTACTGCCGCCCTGCTGCACAAAGCCAATGGTGGGCACTACCCGCCGCTGCGCTGTGCCATCGGAGAGCCCATCAGCCTGTACACAGAAGGCAGCCTGACCGGCCCGCCTCAGGTCCCCGTCAGGCCGATGGCGTACACGCCGTGTTTCCCCGGAGACCCTCGGGGAACTCTGGAGAAGAGGTCAGGGGATGGCCGAGGCCCGGAGCTGACGGAAATGAGCACTTTCCATCCGTCGGAGTCACCGCGGATACTGGGCGGAACCAACCGGAGGGGCGTGGTCGTGTGCAGCGTAGCGCCCAATTTGCCACCTGTCTCGCCGTGCCGGTCTGACTGTGATTCGCTACGGAAGAGCCCCTGGGAAGAGGAGGGTGAGAGAGAGAGATATCTGTAATGTCCATGTTGTATTTGTGTGCGTATCAGAGTATTTGATAATTTACCATAATTTACCATAATTCGTCTCTCCGCTCCATCTCCACTCTGGGATTTACATTTGCAGCTGCTTCCTGCTCTTTGAATGTATAATATTAATATTTACTAAATAAAATATGTTCATAAATATAATTTTAATATATTATATGATTGGCATATTAATAGCAGGAGATTTATATTAATTTTGTAAGTATATTCAAACTTAATGTAACAAAAAATCATATCAATTTAAAAAAAGAACCCCAACTTTATTTATTTGTTTGTTTATTTGTTGATTTTAAATCAGTCATCTTTCATAATTCATCATTAATTATCATCAATTTTCACAAAACTTTCTTTCCAGTAATAGTTTACCCAATTTCTACATTTCTTTTATTAAATTTAATATATGTATCAATGAAATAAATGATTTTAAATCACTCACTCAAATCACTTTTATTATTTACATTCACTAAATAATTTGTATTTTTGATGGTTATCTTTTAGTAATACATTTCGCAAATTCTCTTTTTTTATGAGAATATATTTATAAATATAATTGTAATATCATATATTGAATGATTGCAATATTAATAGAATGATAGTAATGGAGAATGTGTATATATATATATATATATATATATATATATATATATATAT
Organism: Paracanthobrama guichenoti; assembly: GCA_018749465.1. Taxonomy (NCBI): domain Eukaryota; kingdom Metazoa; phylum Chordata; class Actinopteri; order Cypriniformes; family Gobionidae; genus Paracanthobrama; species Paracanthobrama guichenoti. The sequence continues at coordinate 23,694,177 of CM031957.1, forward strand.
ATATATATATATATATATATATATATATAATTATTAATTCTTAGAATATTCAAACATAATTTGTTGTTTCAAATTGCCCATTCGTCATTCGTTTTTACTAAACGTTTTGTATATTTGATTGTTTTCTTTCCAATAATATTGTACAAATTCCATCTTTTATTTACACTAAATATTAATAGTTATTTGCTAATATTCTGTTTCAAATAGTGTGAGAATTATTGCTGACATAATTTGCATTATGGGATGTCAAAGTGTATTATAATTGTGATGCTCTGACCCTCTGATTAAAAAAACAAACGTTTCTCGCTCCAGGCAAAATCAAGCATCTCTCACGTACAGTAGTCTGGTGTGTTAGTACGCATATGTTTATGCATGTTTATGTGTTTGCCAGTGTGAATTTATCAGACGGCTTTGATCAGTTCATGCCTGCCAACTACGAAAAATCCATCGTTCCCTTAACATGTTTAATTTAAATTTCGCATTTAACTGCATTTAACCTCACGCAACTCAGAGATTGGCTGTGATCACTGCCGTTCCACACACACATGCTCGTATCTCAGTAACCCCCCTGAGCTTTTTGGCATGCACATTTTTTATGTTCAGACACTTAATGAACCCTATATGCCAACACTAAGAAAGCCACAGCATTCAAACTGCATGCCTATGCATCAATGGTAAGGCGACCTATGACTGTTTTCAGTGTAGATAACGAAACCTGCTGGCAGATTTTATGTTATCAGTATATGTAATGGCAGAGCTCCGCACTTTTATCTTCTTAAACTCAGCTCCGTTTCCTGCTGTGACGGTTTAGGCAGAAGCGTACAGGAGAAAAAGCTTGTATTTGTCGCAACTCTTTCCGCCTGCAGCTTCCCACTAGCTAAGTTCTACTTTGTATTTAGATTTTATTTACCGAAAACCTTCATTAACACTTTCATATGAAGGTTACAGCAAAAATTGGAAAGCCTAGCTGCAGGTGGAAACAGTTTTAAGGAGTAAAAGCTTTCAATTTATGGTTGCTTTTTGTAAACTAAATCAAAAGTTACTTGATTTGAAAATGACTTGGAAATAGAGCTTTAATCCGATAACTAGGCCCATGCGGAATCAACAGAACTCTGCAGAATTGCAATGTCTGTTGTTAAAGTTGTACTCATCCCTCTAGTTTATGCATTTATTAAATATTTTAGCTAATTATATTTAGGAGTGGGTATCGTTTGATCTTTAGTGATTTCAACATTCTGTTGCAGCTGAATGCCATAAACAAAAATCAGCAGCCTAAAGAAAACATCATTAAAGACAAGTAAACCATCAGTAATAAAATAAGAACAAATCAATGAATTAGCAATAGCATAAATAAATACAACAGAATACATTTCAGGTACAGATGTAAAAGATCAAATGTAAAATAACACTGCATAGTTTTCTTTTTATTAATTAAATATAGATGAATCCTTATTAAAGTTACAGAAGTCATTCAGACATGATCAGTGAGTGATTTTCTTTGAATCGGACCAAAAGTGACTGAGCTACACCTGTTTGGAGCCGATAGAGTCAGTAAAGTCAATTTTGAGAAAAATCGCCACCTAATCACAAAATCACCAGCAACCATTACCTTAAAATCCCTGGTAATAGCACCAAATGTGGCACACACCAAGTCAACACCAAATATATATTCAGCTTTTTTCCCCATAATACCACAATTGTTTGATTAACATTGAGCCAGACAGCCTATATATATTAAGACCTACTAACCGCACAGATCTAATATAATGTTACACATCAGATGTTTTTCCTCATCAGTTAGCCAAACGTTAATTTAAGACATAACAGGTAATGTTTGCATAAATACTCGCCAATGCAGATATTTTGAAATACTGTTATTCTGTGTATATCGGGAGTCTGAGGAGTCTTTGTGCGCATGCGTCGGATCTGTCAGTCAGATTGTTTTGTTTACATCAGCATGAGTTTGAAAATCACAATTCATAGGTTCAGACTCATGCCATTGAGAATTCACTATGAATATTCACAACGCTGGAATGCTGTGCTTTACCACTATACCAAACTTGTAGTGAGCGAGCAGAGAAAAAGGTACTCCTCTCAGAAAACGTACAAATGAAGATAATTTTAGATGTTTAATTGCTATTTGGAGCATTGGGAGCGCTAGACGAGGGCTTAATGAACTCATTTTGTTTTGTTTTCATTTCTTTTTTGCTTTGTTTTCATGTTTTCTTATCCAAGGTGACTTACAGCAGATGTATTTGGGGAATATTTCTCTGAGATAAAGCTTGTTACTCTCCAGAGTGAGACTGTGTATCTCAGTATCTCTCCTGTTCCTCTGACAGACCTTCATTAGGAATGAATAATTCTCCAAACCATCTCAAACTAAACTCTTAAATACGCACTACCTTTCAAAAGTTTGGGGTCTGTACAAGATGTTTTTGAAATAAGTTTCTTATAATCACCAAGGCTGTATTTTTTTTGCAAGGCTGCGAAAATACAGTAAAACCAGTGATGTTGATGTTATGAAAAATGATTACAATTTCAATAACTGTTTTCTATTTGAACTGTGAACTGTCAAAGCTGAATTTACAGGATCATTACTCCAGTCTTCAGTGTCTGATTTAAGTGTGTTTGATAAATAGAAATTTCAAAAGAACAGCATTTATTAGAAATAGAAATCATTTGGAACATTGTAGATGTCTTCCAATTTTGATCAATTTAATGCATATTTGCTGCATAAAAGTATTAATTACATAAAAACAAAAAAAACATAACTATTTCCTGAAGGACCAATAATCAGATTGTAACTGGCATTTTTATCCATTTGTTGCTTTTTTTATGTGTATTATTCATCAGGCGATCTGTGAACGGCTCATGGGAGTGCTTTTGCGAGTGAGAAAAGTCTCAGTAAAAAAAAACAAAAACAAAGATTTCCCTTTAAAAGACTTGATATAAATCTTCACATCGATAAATACTGTAAGGAAAGCAGTTATGGAGGTATGTATATGGGGTCCATTTAGTGGAGAAGCTGATGGCAAAGCCATTCTCCCTCTGGCATTAAATTCTCCCCCATCTGAATCCTCTGAGGCTTTTTACCGCATATAATTACTTCATTTTTCATTTCCTTGAGGTTTGTGGTGTCCTCCATTCAAACCCTCTTAGGTCTTAAAAATCCACCTGTGAAATGCAAAGTGAGACAATTATATGTAGCTGTTATAAGCAGCCGTTTCCATGATACCATTAAAGGAAAGATCAAAGGGAAAAATGTCCTGGAAAAGAAAGAAATTAAAAGGCAAACATCAGAGAAGGGACTTGGAATGGCGTGGAGATTCGCCCACAGCTGTGACAAAGCATGTGTGTGTGTTTATTGAAAGTTACGGAAGTTGTAATTGGATGACATCCTGATCTTTGTGTTTAGGTAAAGTGGATTTACTGGAGGAGGTCACATGTTTCTCTGGCAGTAACAAGGGCAGCAACTCTGAGGTCCAATCGCTGAGCTCCTTTCAGTCTGATTCCTGTGATGATAACGGTAAGACCCTGTGTGTGTGTGTGTGCGTGTGTGTCGTTCCTACTCATCGTGAAAGGATAAAACATGCGTCTTTCTTCAGGACTATTCATACTGTACAGTCATCCTCACCGTCATTTTATAAATGTAGTGAATATTTTAAGTCAGATTGGTTGTTAGAGGTGTGTGTGTGTGTGTGTGTGTGTGTGTGTGTGTGTGTGTGTGTGTGTGTGTGTGTGTGTGTGTGTGTGTGTGTGTGTGTGTGTGTGTGTGTGCGTGCGTGCTGCTCTCAAGTCAGCCTGGAAACTTCAGAAATCGTAATTACAACCTGATACTCTTTCAAGTTATTTTGATTATGTCAGTCAATTTCATATTTCTCACTCTCAATTGCAATTGATCCTTCATCTGTGTGTTTACTCTATGTTATTTATCATTTAATACCTTAGTATTGAACTTACACTGCGTAATTTGCCCATGCTCAAATCTGCAGCAAAGAATAATGGGAAATGTAGTTTTGTCACAAAGACCTGCTGCCACATAAATCAGTAAACGTAGTATATAAAAGTAGTTTAAAGTAGTTGTTTTTTCTTGACGTCAAAACCCGGAAGGACTAATTTGCTGCTGGTTCCTTCGAGATTTTCCTATGAGTTTTTATAATTGGGGTTTTTCAAGTTATGACTAAAATAAGGTCTGTGATAAACATAACTTGATACTTAAACTGCACACAAGAATTTTTCAAAAATTAACTGCTTTAAAAAATATTTTCATATGTGTAATTTATATTGTAGAATAGGTTATGAAATATAAAAATGTATCTCTCTCTCTCTCTCTCTCTCTCTCTCTCTCTCTCTGTGTCTCTGTCTCTCAAATTCCATTTTATTTTTTTAACTGTTTTCTGTTTTAATACAATTTTAATAATCAGTGATTTAACAAACAATTCTCTGAAATTCTTTTCCCAGAAATCCTGTGTTGTATATTTATATTTTTCTGGCAATCAAATGAAGGCATAAAACATTCATTTAATTTATCTTTTAATCATATACAATTAAACAAATGCTTTTGTCAAGGAAAGTGCTGCACAAAAAAATTAAAACATGAAAGAAAAAATGTGATTATTCCTTAAATTAAGTTTTAATAATAATAATTATTATTATTATTAGCAGTAGTAGTATTACATTGAGACATAGCTTATTTCTACTGTACAACAGTAATATATTTCTGTCATAATTTCTTCGTTAAACCAAACTTTTATTTTGACGGGCTGTCGTGAAGACCTTTGAGTTTGTGTTTATGATATGACGATGTGGTAAAATGCAGATGAAGTGACTCTCAGAGTGGCTCTAGAGTTGAAGTTCATTCATTCATGTCCACATATAGTGAGGCAGCAGAGCCTTAAAACGCCGCGAGCATCACGCGTTTCAGTGTGTGGGAAACGAAGCCGCGAGTCTGCACCATTCATTCACGCAGAGACAAGCAGAACATGCAGGATTCATATTTAAATGGTCTTTTGCGGTTTAATATTCAGACAATAGTCTGTTTCACGATTTGATTTAAATGTACTAACATACTCTTGATTTATTCATTGACAAATTCCGTGAAATTCCGCATTATACAGTAAATTCCATTTTTATGACTGGATTCCGCGATTCCGTCTGTGTTTTCAGCATCACGGAAATCATAGGGCCCTAGTAGAACAAAACATTAAAGTATCATCAAGTTATGTTCACCACAAAAATATTGTTCAGACCGTTTTTTTTTTTTAATCTGTCTCAACCAATCTTTTCCTAGCATGATTCTTTAATTGACAGCGCAGTTATTGTATCAAGAAATCTATAGTGTCTCGCTGTTAAATATGACATTGTAGTGACTCTAATTAACTCTAATCTTGTAAATACGATTATTCTGATCTGATTTGAAGGCAGCAGGTGTGGATGTGAATTTGTGTGTTGGTCACATCACCATCTCTCCTCAGATTCGCTGGAATGATGCCATGCTTGCCTTTCATTGGTCACAGCTAAATTCATCAGCAGCCAATCAGGGCACAGAAGCTTCTGCAGTGGACCAACAGTGTTACAGATACTGTGTAATTGATCCTTTGGTTTGATTAGTCTGTGGGTCCGTTTGGTTCTCCTGTGCGTGTGTGTGTGTGTGTGTGTGTGTGTGTGTGTGTGAGTGTGTGAAAGTTTCTGACGGGTCTTCATTGCTTTCTCTTTCCAAGCTTCCATAGTGACGGTAATTCGGCTGGTCAATGATGCAGTCGACACGATTGAGAATGAAGGTACTCTTTCTCAACCCTGGATTCTGAAGCATCTTCCTTAAAAGCGCTTGAAGACGTGCACAAACCTTTAAACTTGTACTCACGCTCCAAACAAACACACACTCTCTTTCTTTCTCTTTTTTGTTGTTTACACAAATGCACATTTACTTAGCACTCTACATGTGGACCATATGCTTTCATTAGGGCTGTCAGTCAATTCAATAATTAATGGATTTAATCCCTTTTTTTTCACAATTTGTTTTAATTGACATAATTTTAATAGGGTAAACGTACCTATTAAGCTCACCAAAATCTACACTGAGACATGTTTGTGCACAGGGTATTGGTTTGAGTACAAGAAGTTATGTTAAAATAAAATATTAATCTCTCACACAATAATATTTTATTTTATTTTAAATGACAAAAGCGTTTAAATAAAGATATACATCATTAAATGCAAAAAGTCTGGCTGTGCTAAATGGGTTCATGTTTGTAGTAGTGCACCCTTTAAGCTCACCTCACACAATAATATGAAATCTTAAAAAATTATAGAAGTGTAAAACAACAAAAGATCAATAAACTGTAAATGTATAATATAATGGATTTAAAAGTACAAGCCAGTAATACATGTGAAGTAATCTATTAGTGTAGCACACAGTCTTATACAGCTAGTAAGCTAACAATGTTCTGTAGCATCTACGCTATGTTGCTAAAACTATCTTTTGGATCTAACTGTAATTATTTCCCACATCCAGGTTATAATATGCGAAAGTCTAAACATTAATCTCTTAATTTTGCAGTAAGACGTTATACTTATCGGAAATAAAGGCTTAAACATCTAAAAATACACATAAGGAGCTCCTCTTCTGGTGAAAGATTTCAGAATCAAAATGGCCACCAGACAGTGTGAACACATGAATAATCATACATCAGTGTGCAATGGTATGATTAGCTTGACATTACAGGAGGTATATAGTAACAAACACATCAATTGGTTAAGACATCAAGTAGGAAGATAAATTTTTTTCTTTTTTATAATCTGAGCTCAAAGATAGTAGTGTGCTTAATGGGTACTTGAGCTTAATAGGTACATTACCCTATATAATGACTACAAAGTAACCCAAACCTTATCCTTTAAAAGAGAACTTTTAGTTATTATAATTTTATATAATTTAAGCATTTTTAATATATATATATATATATATATATATATATATATATATATATATATATATATATATATATATATATATAATTATATAATTATTATTATTTTATTTTTTCAGTCGAGGACATTTTCAAAGGGCTTCTGTCAGGTTAAGCTTGTTAAACTTGTATCAATATTGTAGTGTGTGTGTGTGTGTGTGTGTGTGTGTGTGTGTGTGTGTGTGTGTGTGTGTGTGTGTGTGTGTGTGTGTGTGTGTGTGTGTGTGTGTGTGTGTGTGTGAGAATGAATGAGACAGCATTACTCATGAGGAGAAGCGTCATCCCAGTCAGCAAGATGATACAGCAAACACACACACACACACACACACACACACACACACACACACACACACGGTCCCTGCTCTAGATCATACATTACCCAAAACGGAAGAGTGCAAGTCTTGCAAACACACACACACGTTTGAAGTTGTAAAAAAAAAAAAAAATCTTTTCAAGTGTATCTTCAAAGCAAGACATGCTAAAGTAATGTAGGCTGATGAGCTTGTTTGAGCTTTTTCGCTTGTCCTTTGATTTTGAGGTTGTAAATCTAACAAACTTCTGAATCTTGAAACTAGTTCACGCCGAGACATTTCAAAACTAGTTCATATTTACATATTTTAAAGGCATTCCTTAATATTGTCAGAGTAATCCTTCAGCTGTATGTTTAAAGGGTTCATGGTCTTAATTGTTTCATTAGCGATACAAACATGAGATGTAATGTACTTTAAAGTAGTGTTGTTTTAGTATCATTGATATACTATTTCACTATTTATTCATATTTTGAATTATTTTTGATTTCTTTTTATATTTTCAAAACTATTTTAACTGTTTTTATAGTTTGAGATTTAGTTAACAATTACAACATTGCTTTAAAGTGGACACAACTACTTACTGCACCTTTAAAACCAGCACAAAATGACATATTATCCATCAATGCCTGATTGACTTATTTTATTAGTAGTAGCTAACTAGCTTATATTTTATGCCTGAGGTCTGTGATGTCTTTTGTATTAGTTAAAGGTATAGTTCACCCAAATATAAAGATTCTGTCCTCATTTACTCACCCTCAAGTTGTTCCAAACCTGTATGAATTTCTGCTGAACACAAAAGAAGACATTGTATAGAATATACGTAATCAGTTGATGGGCACCATTGACTTCCATAGTATGATAAAAAAAAAAAAAAAAAAAAAAAATGAAGTCAATGGGGCCCATCAACTCTCTGGTTACCAACATTTTACTAAATATCTTCTTTTGTATTCAGCAGAAGTAAGAAACTCATAGGTTTGGAACAACTTGAGGCCGAGTAGACACAAATGTGATATTGGTTTTATACAACGGTTTAATAAACAACTAAGTGATTTACATATTAGACACAATATTGTCAACGAAAATAGTTTCAAACAAAGCCATAGCAGAACCGTTTTGCGTCTCTGGGCAACAAACAGCGGTGTTTCGTTACTGAATTAATCAGTCCATTTGAAGGAATTGATGTGATTTAATGACTCACTCATTAAGTAATTTGAATTCTTAGTTCCTGATCTGTGTGAAGGAATCGGCTGAATTAAAGACTCAATGATTTGCTTATTAACATTGACTTGCTGCCACCTATTGGTGGTTTTAGTTTTGCATGTAAAGTATCTTTTCAATTTAAAAATAATTTCATATTTGTAACTGCAGGTTGAATGCATGTATGTCCCCTCTGAGCTGCATTAAACAGTCTGTGTAAATGCATCTAAATGCCATGCACTTTAGATGCAGCTTCTGTTTCTCCTCTGCACTGCAAAGATTTTGGCGATACTGGTTTCATTTGATTTGTAACAGCCCTATTGTGTCTTATTCTAATTGAATTTACTGATAAATGATGTTATAATTTGACATCATAAATGGTGCATAGGCTACATTTAATTAGATAAGAAAAAAATTGCCCTAAAACGCAGACAAATGGCCAGTTTTACAGACGAGAGGCTAAAGCCCAGACTAAAATGCATGTTTGTGCTGTTAAAACAACTTAATATATATATAGATAGATAGATAGATAGATAGATAGATAGATAGATAGATAGATAGATAGATAGATAGATAGATAGATAGATAGATAGATAGATAGATAGATAGATAGATAGATAGATAGATAGATAGATAGATAGATAGATAGATAGATAGATGATCTCAAGATGCACATCAGTAATGTTTTTAAATGCACTTTCATTTAACTAAAGCATAATCCTGGCTTAATATAAGCCCTGTCTGTGAAACTGGGCCATAAGGTAAAAATCTATTTAAACTTATTGGACAATAAATATATTTTAAAATATGAAGAATAACAAAAACTTTAGGGGTCAGCTGTCAATGGCAGTCCTAACCCTAATAACAATAACACACTCAGCGAAATATCGTCTGATCATCGTTATCGACAAAATACCAGAAAACAGAGATATAATATTTTTTTGTCAATATTGCACGCCCCCACTACAGACCCGCTCTTACTTTTCTTGGTCCACATTTAAATGACATTTCAGCCCTAACTTAATCACATTCAATCAAACACACACCAATGAAGATCAAACATAAGCACTTTAATAAGCTGGGAAGGAATGCGCACATTTTACTGCACCATTCTCTCTCTATTTATCTATCTAATCTATTGCTTTCTGTTTTTTCTAACCCTTACACATATTTACCATATGGCCATTATAATTTCTCTAATATAGCCTACTAGTTAATGTTACTTTTAAATAAATATTTTTATTTCACAGCTACAATAAACTGTATAAGCAGCATTCTTAACCTTGTCACTTTTACTATTGCTCATACTTGGTGTTAGTGATTTGAACAAACCCTAGCCCTAAATATTGGTAAGTAAGTAAGTAAAGCTTTATTTATATAGCACCTTTTAAAACAGTGTGTATTTATATTCTGTAAAGCACTTTGTAAACAGAGGAAAAAAAAACATACACATATAGAAATAAGATAATAAATTGAATAGAAATAAGATAAATTAAAAACATATTACTGCATAGTAACAGGCTAAAAACAACTGCATAGCAACACCCTGGCAACACCTCAGAATCAACTGTGGCATTGCATATTTTCTTCAACAAATAAAAAAATTATAATACATTTTTTGGTCCTTGCTTGTGCTACTTAAATCTCATATTAAGCAATCAGCTTTTCAGCTAAAAGCAACCACCCAGAGTACTGAACGTATAGTATAGTAACACGCTAAAAAACAACTGCATAGCAACACCTTGGAATCAATCGTGGCAATGCATATTTTCTTCAGAAAAACTAATAATCTAGTTTTGTTTACTTCAATGATGTTAACCCAGTTTTAGTAGAATAAAACTGAAACCATGTTTAATTTTTGTAAGGGTATCACTAGGGTTAGGTATCAAGAACCGGTTCCAAATTTCCAAGAATCGTGTATTTCGATTCCGCGTATTGATTCCTATGTGAATTGAGTTCTCTTTTGATTCAGTTGAGGAAGAAAACACATGTGTAACAGTGTATTGGATCCATGCAGCTCTTAAAGTGACAGCAACCTAATAAACCTGCTGCTGTTTGTGTCATTAATATTAATCAAACAACAAAAGTAAAGGACACTCACTCTGTAACATTAATAAGGATTCATCTATATTTAATTAATAAACCATGGCAATGTAATCGAAAAGATTTGGAATTGATGAGCGTAATCTGAATCGCTACAATTCAAACAATATGCAAACCTGCACCAGAATATCACAAAACACACAGAAATGCATGCACATATATCTGAAGCATAAATATCAGGTATGATTTCCAAACCACACACATCTACATGCCTATGTTAATGTATTTGAATATGATGTTTATGCACAAACACACTTCAGGGTGTAGGATGGGTTTGGTGCTGACCCACAAATCTGTCTTTCTCTCTGTCTTTCTGCTTCTTTTCTGCCTGCCAGTGTCCGTTATGGATCAAGGTCAAAACTTCAACAGAGGTGATTCACATTCTCTTTCCTCCTGCTTTGTTCAGCTAAATCTCCCGGAGTTCTTGCCCTCCTTCCTTTTCAGACTTTGTTCTCTGTCTATTGCTCCCTCTCTCGCTCTCCCTTTCCGTATTGCTGACAAACTGAGCCATTGCATTCTGGGAAGTGTCACATCATCCAGCAGCGAGATGCTCTTTGTCGACACACATACACGCACACATCAGAGTACCTGCAGTCCTCCGTCAACCCTTTCCTCTCTTTTTCGTCTGTCTCTTCCCCCGCAGTGCTTCCATTGCTGACTTTGTGTTTTTCTTTTGTTTGATATTGATGTTTTCTGATAGCGAGGATTAGGTTGTGTACAGTGTGTGTGTGTGTGTGTGTGTGTTTGTGTGTGTGTGCGTCCCTGCGCTTCTGTGTTTCATGCATCGCTGCATGCAATCCTCACCCTCATTTATTTTGGTTTGCATTTTTGACGAATGTGTTTCGCTTGTCAACAACATGTCCTCTGAACCTTGACCTCTTGTCCTGGCTGAGTCTTTGATCACCTTGCAGGCATGCCCACTCACTCCAGCAAGACCTGCATGTGGAGATGTTCAGTATAATGTTCCTGTCCCAAATCACCCAAAAAAACGCATCACAAATGAGCATCCAGACTCATTCGAAAAACATGCCTGTGGCGACATTTCCAGGCAATTTCTCACCGATTAGAGGAATTGCTAGTAAGTTTCACAAATAATTACAAAGAAACGACAAGTAACATTGAATTAAACATGACATTTTAGAAAGAATGAAATGGCATTTACTTGAGAAACATACTCCTTGCAGTATTGTGCAAGGAACCCCACAAAAATAAGTCTTTATTAATCGATAATCTGCACCTGTAATCATAATTTGTGTGAACAGGAATTGTTAGTTTTTTTACTGCCATTAGTGTTCATTACAGCTAGAAACTGCAGTGAATTTTATGTATAGGTACGTTTTTAGAGTTTTGCTAAATTGCAGATTGACGCACGTATTTCCAATAAGTTGCAAATGGGACACCCTACGGTCTCGACAAATGCGTCATTTGGGACAGGACCGAGATCTAACCTGTTAATCTCCCTTCAGAATGGTCGAGCATGCAGCCCTACACGATTCTGTACTTACCGAAGGACCCCTTTAGTTGTTTGTTCACTCGATGTTTACTAACTTCCTGTTTCCTGTTTCTCCAGCATACCACTGGGACACTTCTGATTGGCTGCCGAACACACGCCTACCTGACATCGAGGAAGTTCCCACCTATGAGACGGGCGAAGTGGGCGTGGCTTTAGAATCGGACTATTACCTCGGCGGATTTGATATCGACAGTGACTACCCGCCTCCTCAGGAGGAGGAGTTTATGTCGCAGGACCAGCTTCCCCCGCCCCTTCCCACCGAGGAATACGACACCTCGCCCGCCAATCAACTCGCCTCCAGAGAGAGCACGCTGAGCGGGGACCGCAAGCCCCGCCCACACTTCCACCCCAGCCAATACCTGCCCCCGCATCAGCTGCCACTCGGCTCCGCGGGGGAGGAGTTTAGCACTTTTACAAGCAGGGAGGAGCGCCTGTCCGTCAACGCCTCCTCTGCCTCCGACGTTTCCTCTCCACCCTGTGGGTTCGAAGACTCTGAGACGGGAGGAAGCTTGGATAGTTTGGAGGACACACACATGCATACACAGCAGACTGAGGTCTGACACACCCCCGGGAACTAAAGACGCAGTTACTGACGTTAGCAGGACGTGTTTTCAGACATAAAAGACACTAAACTCTCACGTCTGTCAGTGCTCGTAAGAATAAAGCGAGATGGATGCAGCAGACACGGTCTGAGGACTGCCGATGCCACAGACAGACTGACTCAGCGCTGCCCTCTGCATGAGCAGCCCACTTATAAAAGCACAGGAAGTGGCGAAAGTGATGTCATGCGTGGAGACCAGCAAGAAACTAAATAGCGAACGGAGACCAATGATCTGTAGACGTGTTTTCAGAAATCGCCTGGTGCATTTCATTGTTCTTTCTAGTTCCTTGTTTGTTTGGTGCTGCCCTTTGTGAGTTTAAAATCTGGATATGTTCTAAAAACCTAGTGAGCAGCCTACGTAGACAGCTTTATGCTGCCTTTTAAGATACCTTGTTTCTGTTTACATTTCTATTTGGAATTTCACAAAAATTCAATCCTTTGTAATTGCACTTTTAAAGACAAAACTTACAATTACATAAAATAATGGAAATCAACAATATAATAATAATTCCCAACCTAAATTAAAATAGGACATAAAAAAATGACAAAAAACAGCATAAATATAAAACAGTGAACTTGTTAAAATTCGTCATTATACAAATATACTTCCCAGAATGGATTGCAAAAAAAATTATAATAATCCAAGATGGCGGAAAAGTCGAGCATATCAAGTGTCGACTATAAATGTACTTATATTTCATTCAATGTGGGAAAATAAAATCATAAAAAAATAGTTTCATATAATTTTTTTAATGACTCTTGGGTAATTTCTATGTGTGATACATACAACTTAGGCTGGTTTGTTTCAGCCAATTAATATTCAATTGAATTGCTTTCTTCGTTCCAAAACGCTCACTTATGAGGGACCATTTCAGTTCGGAAGGCAGCTCTCTAGGTTTTGGAACAGAACATGAATATGAATCCATTTTCTATAAATGGACAAAAAGCACACGTTTTCTGTATCTTCCCAAAATGTAGGTTTTGTTTTTGTTTTGTTTTTTTTGGTTTTTTTTATGCATTGACTTTTTTGCACTAAACTGATGGATGATACAGTATGTTCAGATTTACAGCGGCCCTGTCTGATGCCACATTTCCGTCCCTGGACTGGTAGCATTAATCGGATCCTGAATAGCACTATTTTTCAAGCTGATTATTTCGATGCGTGTGAGTGTTTTAATGGAATGTGGGCGACTCTCTTCTGTAAGTTACGTCTCCTCCTTTTTGTCTTGTGAAAACATCACGATTGCATATCAGAAAGCCATAAGCAGAATATCATCGCAGTGTCCAATAATGTTTGTGTGTTCACAGGCACTTACAATGCAAGAATGACACATGCCTGTAGTAGCATGCAGTCCAAACCTCCTCCGGTTCTTTACCGACCCAAACCAGAGAAAGGAGCGGAATGAGAGAGAAAGCAATAACAGCAAGTCAGAGAGAGGGAAATGCCAAGTCCTGAAATGGAATACTGAATAAAAGATGCAGGGAAAGAAAATGTAAAGAAAGTGAAAATCAATAAAATATAAATCAAAAGGAGAACGAGGGAAAGAGAGGCATGATACTGTGGACCAACTTTGGATTGGAATGGCATTTTAGCCCGAAGGGAACATGATTGAGATGTTTGCCGTGAGCTGATTTAAGAGCGTGCACTGTAATTTTGAATGCCATTGGGCGGATCATTTTTTGTAAAAGCTGTAATTTTGACAAATTGTTGTACAGTGTATATACGTAAGTTGTTCAAATCCAGATTTTGTAGATATTGAACTGCAATCATGGCAGGGTTTGTGCATCCTGCGAGGGTTTGGTGCGGATGAAAAGGACAAACACGCAAACTCACGTACTTTTGCTGACATTTTTAACAGATGTGCGCATACATGCTTTTGCTTGTGTGCAATTTTGTTTTTTTTTGTTTTTTTTGCAGCTCCTTTTTTCATAGTAGAAAACTGCTTTTTACTTTTTCAAAATATCAGTTTCTCTGCCCATCTTTTTTTGTATTGAGTTTATATTATAGAAAAGAGAATTACTCTGCTTCTGCCATCTTTGTGCAGGGATTTTATTCATTTGTTTGTTGGTTTCGTTTTAATTTCATATTTGATTCATGTTGTTCTGTTGACTGTGCAAAACAGTATTAAATCATGCCTGTTATACATGTAAAATGCTTTTCTTCACTCCTGGATTTTTGTTTAGTTTTTTTGTTTGTTTGTTTGTTTAGTCAATGCTAAAATAAAAAAAGAATATTGATCAAACTGAATATTGCTTTGAAGTTTATGGGTGATTTTGTTAAAGACAACATAAAAATATTTGATGTATTAACCCTATATTTACTTTCTTATTAAATGTTTCACCTTATTGTTCATGATGTTTTTGGTTCACATTCTTATAATGTTTTAGTAACACTTAAAGCCTTTCATTCTTATATACATATATATATATATATATATATATATATATATATATATATATATATACACACACACACACACACACACACACACATTATTAAAACATTAATAATACCTTTTAATATAATTTACACTTTATTTGAATGTGTCCCTGTTACAGTGTAATTATACATTTAATTACTGAGTAATATTAATTAACCATCCCTCTCCCATCATCCCTTTCGCACTCTTAAAAAATCCTTCCCTTGCAGGTCAAAATGACCCAAAGCCCTAATATTATACCCTTTTTGATATTTTTTTCCTTAATTAACTTTATTTTGTTATTTTATTTACTTTTAAATGACTAGATTTTATCAATAAATAGTAAAAAATAATTTAAGCACATTCTTCATATTCTTTCAACTTAAAGGGGTATGGGAAGATGAATGTGTATTTAAACTGGGTCATTTATGTAGTAGAAATGTGAAATTATTTTTGAATTTGGTCTCTTCTAGACTGAGAAAAGCCAGAAAATGTATTTTTGGCTCATGTGGATGAAAGACAAATCCCAGAATGCACTTGCTTCGCCGCCCTATGAGGCCGCTCCCAAAGCCACTGCTACTGGATCACTGGATCACTTACCCACCGTGGCACCGCCCCTACCGTTTTCTTTTTCATAATAATAAAATCATTTAGTTCAGTTAGAGAACACACTACAATTAAAAACTGAACGTGCCTGTTCAATATAATGTGAGTGAGCCGAGCGAGTGTCACAGCACAAACGCAGCAGGAGTCAGATTACATTCATCACGAGAGCGAAGAGCTGAGGTAAGCGCGGGTGCGGCAGTCATTCACGGCGCGTGTTCAGTCTGGTGCATTTTCAGATCATGCCTATGGAACTTTCATAGGAATTAATTTGAAAAGTTGAAACACTCACTTTGCTTTGCACCGCTCCGGTTACATGAATGCCCGAGCCGAGTGCTGTGAGTGCAATGCGATCCCACCCATGCGCGGGTTGAAAACATGTGGAACTAGCTCCTATTTACTGGCTGTAGTCTTTAGCCTCTGGCCAAAAATATCCCAGGATTTTTTCCAGAAATAAAATACATAAATCTCTCGTCTCAGGGGGATATGAGGGGGGAAGCACGATCATTCGAAAATACTACCGGATTTCTACTGATACAAAGCTTAATGCTAAGTTTAATGCTATACTCCTGGTGGAGTGTGCCTTGATCCCTAGGGGGCATGGCAGGCCCTGAACCTGGTATGCCAGGACAATGGCATAAACTATCCAGTGAGACAACCTCTGCTTGAACAGAGCCTTTCCTTTGTGCTTCTCTCTGTAACAGACAAAGAGCTGGTCTGAGGTCCTGAAACACTGCGTCCGGTCTACGTAAGCGCGAAGGGTGCGTACTGGACAGAGCAGTGCCAAGGCCGCCAGGTCGTGGTGTGCTGATATTGCGGCCACATAAACCTTCAGGGTGGAGGGAGACAGCCTTCACTCCAACCCTTCTCAAGGAGAGCACGGACCCGATCGGGCATTTCCTGGGGTCTTCTCAGCGAGAAGAGCACCAGGTGACGAAGAGGTTCCACTTCAACGCATAGGCCTGTCTCGTGAACAATGCCCTAGTGGAAGTGATGGTAGCCACCACCGAAGGAGGTCCTTCATCAGAGCGATCGACCAGGGAGGGGCTGTCGCAAGGAGTATGAGTTTGGAGAACCAGGTCTGGCCGGGCCAATATGGGGCGACCAAAAGGACCTGCTCCTTGTCCTTCCCTGATCTTGCACAGGACCTGTGCAAGAAGACTCACTGGGGGAAACGCATACTTGCGTAGGCCCCACGGCCAGCTTTGTGCTAGTGCATGGTCATGGAGTAATACCAGTGGCAATGGGAAGAGTAGTGGGAGGCAAACAGATCTATTTGTGCGTCGCCGAACTGTTCTGGGGATGGAATTCCCATTACCCCGGAAGTGGCTGAAACCATGAGAGCTCGTCGGCTGCATGATTCAGGTTTCCCGGGATGTGAACGGCATGAAGCGACCTCAGATGCTTCTGACTCCATAGGAGGAGATGGCGGACGAGTTGGCTACATCCAGCGGGAGCATAGACCACCTTGTCGGTTAATGTACGCTACTGTCACCGTGTTGTCTGAACGGACCAGTACATGTTTGTCTTTCAGCAGGGCTCAAAAGCAGTGCAGGGCAAGATGTATGGCCAGCAACTCGCAACTCTAGGCACTGGGGTCCTTTCCAGGAGCCTGCGGCAGCATGTCCATTGCACATGGCACCCCAGCCCGTGGCAGAGGAATCTGTTGATACAACAACATGCCTGAAAAGTGAGGTTTGACGGCAGGCCCGAGTGACTGGGACCCGGAGCACTCGCGAAGCCAGTGCTGAAGCAGTCTCATATCAAGCAATCCCAGCGGCATTATCGTGGCTGCAGATCCCATATGCCCCAGGAGCCTCTGAAATAACTTCAGTGGAACCACACTCTTGCCCTCAAATTGATGAAGGCAAGTCAGCAGTGACTGCGCACGCTCGCTCGCAAGCTGCGCATACATGGCGACCAAGTCGATTTCTATACCGAGAAAATAGATCCTCTGCACCGGGGAGAGTTTGCTTTTTTCCCAGTTGACCTGAAGGCCCAAGCGGGCAAGGTGCCAGAGCACCAGGTCCCTGTGCTTGCAAACCTGATCTCGAGAGTGAGCTAGTATCAGCCAGTCATCCAGATAGTTCAGGATGCGAACCCAGTGTTGCCTGAGTGGTGCAAGGGCTGCCTCGCCGACTTTCGTGAAGATGTGAGGAGACAGGGCTAACCTGAATGGGAGAAAAAAAAAATGGCGCCGCCGGGTTCGGTCGATCATGCCGCCATTTTCCTCACACCTGAATACAAACAAAGGCTCGTTCAGGAACCCCCGGTGAGGCGGGAAGTTAAGCGCTGGTCCCCTGATTCAGAGACCGCGCTACAGGCAGCTCTTGATGATGTGGATTGGGACATGTTCCGAGCGAGTTCAGCTGACGTCAGCGAGTTCACGGATGTGGCGCTTTGCTTCATCAACGCGCTTACAGAGCAAGCCACGCAAACAATAACAATAACGTCCTTCTCAAATCAGAAACCGTGGGTGGAAAATTGCAACACACGCACTGCCGCTTACAACGCCGGCCTCCTAACGGGGAATATGACTGAATACAGATCGTCCTGCTATGCTCTCAGACGAGCAGTTAAAGGCGCAAAGCTCCATTATAAAGACCGAGTGGAATCTCATTTCCAAATCAACGACTCGCGGCGTCCATCTGCTCTTTTGGATCTAAATCCTCTGCAGAGGTGAGCGCTGATCCGTCGCTTGTGAATGAGTTAAACTCTTTCTACGCTCGCTTTGACTATAACCGCGGCAACGAGACTCCGCCAAGTGGCGCGCGTCAGAGGAATTACTCAGCGCAGCAACAACCACGTGATCTCTGTCTCGGAGGATGAAGTTCGGAGGGCACTCAAGCGTGTGGACGTCAGGAAAGCTGCTGGGCCAGATGGTATTTCAGGCCATGTTCTGCGGTCCTGTGCTGATCAGCTCGCCGGGTTGTCCCTTGCTACATCTGTGGTCCCCACTTCCTTCAAAAAATCCACCATCATCCCTGTCCCTAAGAACAGTAAACCCTCTTGCCTAAATGACTATCGTCCAGTGGCTCTCACGTCTATAGTCATGAAGGTCTTTGAGAGACTCATTAAAAACACCATTTGCGCCTACATTCCTGACACTTTGGACCCTCTTCAGTTTGCCTATCGTCCCAATAGATCGACTGAAGATACTGATCTCATGTCCTCCACTCCTCCCTCACTCACATCGACAGCAAAAGTGGGAACTACGTAAGGCTGCTATTTATTGACTATAGCTCAGCCTTTAACACCATAGTTCCCATCAAGCTAACCTCCAAACTCCTGGATCTCGGCCTGAATCCTTCTCTCTGCCACTGGATTGAGGACTTCCTCATTGGCAGGCCTCAGGTGGCGAGAATAGGCCAGTCCACCTCCACCTCCATCACCCTGAGTGTGGGAGCTCCACAGGGCTGTGTCCTGAGTCCCCTGCTCTACTCTCTCTACACGCATGACTGTTTGTCCACACACAGCTCCACCTCTATCATCAAATTTGCTGATGATACTGTTGTCCTGGGCCTCATTTCCAACAACAATGAGACGGCATACTTGGACGAGGTGGAGCATCTAACATCATGGTGCCAGGACAACTGTCTCTCTCTGAATGTTGGCAAGACCAAAGAAATGATTGTGGACTTCAGGAAGAGACAGCAACGGACATACCCCCCCCTCATGATCAGCGGGTCACCAGTAGAGAGAGTGAGCAGCTTCAAATACCTGGGTGTAAACATCTCCGAGGACCTGACCTGGACTGCACACATTCAGACACAGGTGAAAAAAGCCAGGCAAAGACTGTACCACCTGCGCCAGCTGAGGAAATTCAGGGTTTCACCAGCTATCCTGAAAACTTTCTATTTAGGGGCGATAGAAAGTGTATTAACTCAGTGCATCACAGCGTGGTATGGGAACAGCACCAGTCATGACTGCAAAGCCCTGCAAAGAGTCGTGCGCTTATCCGAGCGTATCTCAGGGTCAGCTCTCCCATCTCTGCAGGACGTCTACACCAAACGCTGCAAAGGTAGAGCTACTAAGATCATCAAGGACTCTAATCACCCTGCAAACCCTCATTTCATGCTGCTGCCATCTGGTAAGCGCTTCCGAAGCCTGATGGCCAAAACTGAGAGACTCAGGAGGAGCTTCTTCCCCCAGGCCATCAGACTCCTGAACTTAACATCACGTGACTTCACTTCAGGATAAACATCGATACACTGACATTGCACTGCACTTTCTGTTCTCGTTGCTACTATGTAACAACCTGTTATAAACCTGTTTGCACATTACACTCTTATACATTTGTTAACCACATATTTATAAGTCTACAGTTTACTCACTACACAGTTTACCTCACTTATTTTATTCCACTTCTTTATTCTTATTTTTTTTACTTTTTTCTTCTACTTGACTTGGTTATTTATAATTCTACAGATAGAAAACTCTTGAATCTTGAATCTAGAAGCTGGATTTCATCTCGGCTGGAGGGACGATCTTGACTGCACCCTTCGCCAGTAGGGTGTCGATTTCTGCACATATGACAGGGGCGTTACCACCCACCATGGTATAGCGGACTCCCCTAGGAGGAGACAGTGTGAACTGAATCGCATAGCCGAGCCTGATCATGCGAGCGAGCCAGCTGGACAGATTGGAAAGCTCTAGTCAGGCTTCCAAAACCTGAACCAGCGGGGTCATGCGAAACACAGGCATACACACGATGGGGCAGCAATGACCCAGACATGGGAGGCATGGGAGTGTCCCGAGGTGTGGGTGGGGTCAAATTCCACGCCCTGACAGAGGAGACCAGGGAAGGACCAGCATTGACTTCTAAGTGAAGCCCCCATTCTGTCAGTAATGTGTATTGACTGAAAGGGAACTGTATTTTATTAACTGAATCAATGTTAAATTACCAACCTATTGAAATACTAATATCTGTTATGTACCTTTGATATATACTGACAACCACCAATCACAGTGATGTTGAGAGTCACATGATGAATCAAAGCTCATCACAAGCAGGAGGACAATACTAATATATAGAAGATGCACAGTGTCATTCATGCAAACACTAAACACCATCATGGTAACACACATGAAATTTAAAAAATGTAATAATTTAACAACATTAAATGTAACATAAAACCCTAATGTACATAACTGATTAGAAAAATTAAGACAAACTAAGAAGAAACATAGTTATTTCAACAAAAATACATCAAATGTCAAGTGGGGAATGTCAAATCTGGGAATGTCAATTTACGTTTTTTTCACTGTAGATTACACAACGACTTGGTATTTTTCACTTCCAAAAACTGTAAAAAATGTATTTTACTGTAAAATTACATTAAATGTAAGGTTAGATTTATTAGAGTTATTCACCGTATATAGTATGGAAACTTTCTGTTAACCAGTTAACTGTTTTTAACTGTAGCATTTTTACAGTCATTCTGTAAAATCGCTAAAATAACAATATTTTTTACAGTGGTAAATACATGTAACATGTAACAATGACACATTAACATAAAGTGTTACCAATATTACAATGCATTTTAAAGGTAGGGTAGGCAATGTTTTTCATAAACATAAACTCTCTTCACATCCTGATAGAAATCAATAATAGAAGTGATCTGAATATTAAAACATGTACATACACTCACCTAAAGGATTATTAGGGACACCATACTAATACTGTGTTTGACCCCCTTTCTCCTTCAGAACTGCCTCAATTCTACGTGGCATTGATGCAACAAGGTGCTGAAAGCATTCCTTAGAAATGTTGGCCCATATTGATAGGATAGCATCTTGCAGTTGATGGAGATTTGTGGGATGCACATCCAGGGCATGAAGCTCCCGTTATAAAGGGATGGACATGGTCAGAAACAATGCTCAGGTAGGCTCAGGTAGTCATTGTCATGTGACCTACCAGCATCATTTGCTTCCCTTTCATTCTCAAATCCTTTCCCGTAGCCTCATGGGATAGTAAAGTGTCCATCATGTGCACACTTCAGAATCTTGCCAGAAGTACTAAGTAAAGGGTACTTTTCGCCTATTGTTCTATGAATACTATGTCTGCGTTTAACTTCCCCTCTGAGGAAGTCACCTTCGGTCACCTTCAAATGTTGCACCGTTGTCTTCATTCACCCGTCAAGTCAAGTCAAGTCTTAAACCTTCATTTATATAGCGCTTTTTACAACACAGATTGTTTCAAAGCAGCTTTACAGTGATAATAGGAAATTCATTTTGTTTTTTTAATTAATTTCTGTTGTAAAAACTGATTAGTTATTTAATTTGGTGTTATTTAAACAATACCATCTTCAATCAAAACCCTGGCAACAGCACCTGGTGGCCTGAGAGCACAAAACCATGAAATAGGTTTGAAATAGTTTTGAAACTATACCATGATCATCTCAAGCATTACATGTTCAGCCAATAGGCAAGCGTGTTTGAATCCGTGTGCATATGTGTTTTTATCTGCACAGAGGGGAAGGGAAGGAGGCCTTCACAGGGGAGAGTCTAGTGTCTGCAGAGACACTTCAGGGATGCGTTGGTCATGTCTAGGAGCAGGTCCACCGTCTGATCTGGATCCGGCTGACTGCAGTAAACCTTGGGATAAACAGAGAGACTAACATTAGCGTAGATGCCATTCTTCTTATGATGTAACGAGTACATCAGGTGTTAT
The DNA here is from genome assembly GCA_018749465.1 of Paracanthobrama guichenoti. Taxonomy (NCBI): domain Eukaryota; kingdom Metazoa; phylum Chordata; class Actinopteri; order Cypriniformes; family Gobionidae; genus Paracanthobrama; species Paracanthobrama guichenoti. The sequence goes on from CM031957.1 coordinate 23,716,563, forward strand.
GGGAAGTGTTCCTGGTTCCGGCTGACCTAGTTAATGCAGCCTAACAATCATTTACTGATTTGAATAATAGAAATTGATAATGTTCTATGTGTATGGCATAATATAGAGATATGTTTTTAGTCTAGATTTGTCTGCTTCCCAAACAATGCTAGGAAGACTGTTCCAGAGTTTAGGTGCTAAATAGGAAAAGAATCGACTGCCTGCAGTTGATTTTGATATTCTAGGTATTATCAACTGGCCAGAGTTTTGAGACGGCAATAGATGTGATGGAGTATAATGTGTTAAGAGTTCCCTCAAGTACTGGGGAGCTAAACCATTTAGTGCTTTGTAAGTAATTAGAAAGATTTTAAAATGTATACAATGTTTAATAAGGAGCCAGTGCAGTGTTGACAGAACCGGGCTAATAGTAAGAACTCTAGCTGCTGCGTTTTGGACCAGCTGGAGTTTGTTTATTAAGCGAGCAGGGCAACCACCCAGTAAAGCATTACAGTAATCTAGCCTTGAGGTCATGAACGCATGAACTTACTGTTCAGCATTTTGCATTGAAATCATGTGCCATATGAGAAGAAGCACTTTAGTTTCACTATATGTTAAATTTGCATACATATTTTAACGTCTGAGTGAAACACATAAGGGAATGATCAAACAGAATGTGTTTTTGCTCTTAAAAACATGACACTCATGTAATAGTATCCAACTGCAGAGCCACAGTGCTGATGAATGGAAAAGAAGGCAGGATCTCGAGTGCATGAAAAGCTTTTTCACAAGATGTGGCACAACGGTCAAAGATGATCCTTTAGTGCATATTTAAATAGAAAACTATTAAAAAGCTTACTATAAACAGCGCAGAGTAATCACGTAATTTCCATAAGAACTTTATGATTGGCCCAAAGCAGACTTCTTACGTCAGCACGTTCTGACCTTGTATGTGCTCATACCAGTAATCTTCATTCTGCGTTCACACAGAGCACATGTTACAACTTACCTTACTGGCAAATTGCTGGAACTGATTTACTGGTATTTTTTGAAAAGGTCCTGTTCACACATGATCTCATACCGGTAATTTACTGTGTGAAAGGGGCTACTGAGCACCCCCATATAGCCAAAATGGCATGATACTCATGAGATTGGTAGTCAAATCAGGCTCCTTCTATCGAAACATTGAATGTTTTTTGTTTTGTGTTGTTTTTGAATTAACCATGTTAACTAATAATATTTTAGCCTAGTGTTTCCAATTTTCATGATCTAGTCAAATTCTATTGGATAACATTAAATCCTGCCTTATATTTTTTCCTGGTGAATATTGTCTTTCACAAGGAAAATGCATCCTGTTACAGAATATTCTTTCATGTTGTACATCTAAAAACATTGCAAATGTCATATTTTGTGTGGTAATTTATGTTTTGACGGTTGATTCTTCAGATGTTTACAATCAGTGTGTGTATAATAAGAGATCGATAGTAACTCATCAGAGTCTTTCTAGAAGCGAGGAGAACGTATGCTGTTTGGTATTTAATCAGGTCTGTATGGTGTGTGTGTGTAGTTAGAGTGTAATCAGACTCTCACTTTGAGAGCTTCTCAGGCTCATTATCTTCTCCACTGCTGTGGCTTTTCCAAGTGGACAGGGTGCTTCGATTTCTTGTCCTCAATCATTTTTTTGCCTCTAACTTTAAGGGCCTTTTCAGCTGAACTGATGTACATGTCCTCTCAGAGACCAGAAAAATTGGCGCTCTTTTACACGGTGACTCTCACCTCTTGATGGGCTTCTAATGAGAAAATCTCCCGATTAAACCAGGTGGATGGAGGACGGTGCAAAACGTCAGGATAACTGCGCTAGTTTGATGACACAAGGGGTTTGGTTCTGTTTCAAAACAAGCAGTTGAGAGAAAAGAGATTGTGTTCTTATTTTTCAGTCATGAAACTAGAGTTTGGGAATGTCATGTAAATGTGATTTTAGAAAGTGATTTTGATTTTTGATTTTGATTTTGATCCAGTTAACATATTTCAATGGATATCGCTTTTCTGTATAATAAAATTGGCTCAAAAGAAATAGTGATGATCAATTATTAAAGGCGCAATAGGTGATCTGGGAAATGCTAACTTTAGCCTGCTAGCATTGAAAGCATACGATTCCACCCTCCCTGCAAATCGTTGTCCAAAGCCACGCCTCCAAAAACACATGAACGCAAACGGACCAGAAGCGAGACGACCAGAGACAGCATTATTAGATTACATCATGTGTCGTTCACAAGTGAGACAACTTTACAGTACAGTGAGTAACAGTACTACAATAATGAACGTAAACAACTTTTTGCCTGCCATTCTCGCTCTGTCTGCACAGCGTACATGAACGCTGACGTATGATGTTTTTATGAGGCTGCGCAGTAGTATGCAAACACACATTGACTAACAGAGAATATATGCTTTCATTTCATTCAGAGCATATGCAATGATTGAATGGATTGAACATTTTATGGTCCTACATCTTCCACAGACGATATATATATATATATATATATATATATATATATATATATATATATATATATATATATATATATATATATATATATATATATATTTATTTATTTATTTAAAAATACTTTTAGACCCCTTAAAATAGTGATTGCTATTTTATCAGGATATGAGGAGACTTTCAACCAGCATAACAAAATTTTTTTCTGTAGAGAATCACCTATTGCACCTTTAATGATTGAATCAGTTATTTTAAAAGAATCGGTCAAACCTCTTTATAAATCAGTCTGGATGATTTTATGTTCATTCTTCACACAAAAGTATCTTGAAATACACAGATCAGGTATAACATTATGACTGATTATCTCTTCATCACAGCACCTGTTAGTGGGTGGGATATATTAGGCAGCAAGTGAACATTTTGTCCTCAAAGTTGATGTGTTAGAAGCAGGAAAAATGGGCAAGCGTAAGGATTTGAGCGAGTTTGACAAGGGCTAAATTGTGATGGCTAGATGACTGGGTCAGAGCATCTCCAAAACTGCAGCTCTTGTGGGGTGTTCCCGGTCTGCAGTGGTCAGTATCTATCAAAAGAGTTCCAAGGAAGGAACAGTGGTGAACCGGCCACAGGGTCATGGGCGGCCAAGGCTCATTGATGCACGTGTAGAGCGAAGGCTGGCCCGTGTGGTCCAATCAAACAGATGAGCTACTGTAGCTCAAATTGCTCAAGAAGTTAATGTTGGTTCTGATAGAAATGTGTCAGAATACACAGTGTGTCACAGTTTGTTGTGTATGGGGCTGCATAGCCGCAGACCAGTCGGGGTGCCGATGCTGACCCCTGTCCTCTGCCGAAAGCGCTAACAGTGGGCACGTGAGCATTAGAACTGGACCATGGAGCAATGGAAGAAGGTGGCCTGGTCTGATGAAACACGTTTTCTTTTACATCATGTGGATGACCGGGTGTGTGTGTGACGCTTACCTGGGGAACACATGGCACCAGGATGCACTATGGGAAGAAGGCAAGTCAGGAGAGGCAGTGTGATGCTTTGGGCAATGTTCTGCTGCGAAATCTTGGGTCCTGCCATACATGTGGATGTTACTTTGACACGTACCACCTACCTAAGCATTGTTGCAGACCATGTACACCCTTTCATGGAAACGGAATTCCCTGGTGGCTATGGCCTCTTTCAGCAGGATAATGCGCTCTGCCATAAAGTAAAAATGGTTCAGGAATGGTTTGAGGAGCACAACAATGAGTTTGAGGTGTTGACTTGGCCTCCAAATTCCCCAGACCTGTGGGATGTGCTGAACAAACAAGTCTGATCCATGGAGACCCCACCTCGCAACTTACAGGAATGTTGTTCCAGGATCAACGAAGGAAAGGATTTTTTTTTTTTTTTTCATTTTTAGTACATCATGGTCATGTAAACACCCTTAAACACATATCAAACTAATTATAATTACATTGAAAAAGTGTAAATATAAAAATTTAAAAAATGTAATAAATACCATATTAGTAAATAAATCATACTAAATAACACTTCTTGAAAGCGCCAGTACAATAGCAACAAGTCTTCAAAATCTTAGTATCTTTTGTACTCCACAGAAGAAAGTTTGGAATTGCATGAGGGTGAGTAAATGATGTAAATGATTTCTTTTTACCCTTTAAATTCATTTATTGCATCCAAGTACGCACCTACAGATTGCCAAGAGCACAACATCTGGAAAGTAGTGCATATTTGCATGCAAACATCTAATAAGCATCTCAAGAGCCAATTCACGCAGATTTTAAATCACGAATACCACAAAAACAGCTGCTGAAAGTTGTTCTTACATCCAACAGGGAAGTTTTGCAGATGAGCAAACTAAAAAGTTATACAATTGCAAATACAACATGTACATTGTGTTCTTTCAGGGCTGATCCAATCCTTGTGCATTTGCCTGGGAATATATTTTCATTGAATTATCATAAACACCTAGAAATGTGGATGTAAGGCCCTTGGGGAACAACTAGTGATTGTAATATCACTGCCTATTTACATGTTCAGTGTTCTGTTACATGTAATGCATAATTGCTTTTCAAAAAATGAAAATATCTTCTATCTGCATTTTCCACCATGCTGTCCACTTCGATCATTTTTCCTCTTTTCACTGTATTTAAAAATGCAATGAGCGTAGTTGTAGTTTCGGCACTCAACAGTATTATTCATTACCTCTGCTGAGATATTCATGAGTCGGATCTAATCGTGCACATGAGGCAGATGAGGACACGTTTGCTAATGTGTGTTGAAATGTGTTGTGGTGTGACACTGTGTCAGAGTGTATCGTGTGCAGGTGGTCTTCTCCATCTAATTTATCTTTATCTCCTCTGTTTGCTTCGGTAATTGCTGATGTGTTTTTGTCATTTATGTAACTGGCTGTCAAAGAACTGTAGTTTTGTTGCAGGAGTTTATGAAGCAGCTTGTTAAACTCTAAAGGCTCAGGTGCAACAAACTTTATAATAATTGTTGTTGTGATCACTAATGTCATTATAAACACTAACTAAAGGCTTTTTGCAACTGGCTGCAGATTTCTGGTCTGTTGTCTTAGCTGGGCTCAGTTTAGCCTCAGACATAACGCCCACAGACCGTTGGCTGAAAGCCGTCGTGTTTAAAACTGTGACAATGAGTGCTTATCAGAATCAATTAAATACTGGATTTTCAAAAGTGTCAAGTGTGTGAAGTTTACAGCATAGACTATAAAATAATATAACCTCATTGGTTCTTGCAGACACTCAAGCGTGCTGCGTAACACACAAATTAACCTCATTGGTTCTTTCAGAAGCTCAAACGTACTGTGCAACACACGAGAATGAATATCATTGGCTTCCTTTCAGTCGGTCATGTTCGGCGTATGCCGGAATTGACCAACGAATTGGGGATCGTTTTCAGAGACCAATCTACTTTGAGTGTTTTAAAACGAGCCAATGAGCATTGGCATACAGTTCATGCCTTCCATGCTCCTCCCCTCAGCTTGGGTATAAATAAGGAAGTGGAATACTGCATCTTTGTTTTTTTTACTTCGGAGCCGAACACTGCTGTTCATCAGTTTGTTGTTTTTCTACGGAGAGTTGTTTAATTACGAGTCTGTCTTTGGAGAGGTCACTCTGTTCCTGGTGCAGGTGAGATGGCACGAGACAGTGGTGGTCGCGTCATGAGCTGACAAAAAAAAAAAAAACAACAACAGCTGTTTTCACAGCTTCAGAGTCTAGGCGTCTTCAACGAGATTGAGTGCTGACAGCAGGCTTGCACCCCACTCCTATATCGCATCACAAGCATGCTGAGACTGTTTGTGGGGGTTCATGTTTTCTCATGATAATATGACCACTTTGGCGCGTTGTTTGTCTTGCCTTTTTTATAATGGCTTGAGCATTCAGCTCGCCGTATGCCACCTAGTCTGACGGCCACGCTCACTCTCTCACATGCCTGCTGGTAGCTTACAGATGGGATTGCTGGTCCTTTTAAAAAAGGGGACCTAGTGTTTCATTTGGAGCATTGGCAGAGGACAGATGTCAATTGCTGCATCGGAGAGAGGGCTGTTATGTGCTGGAAATGAAGATGATGCTGAGATTCCCACTATAATAGTGTTGACAGCCATGCTTTTCTGGGTGGCTGAGGCATAGTGCAACGCGTAAATTGCCTTGCCTGCCCCCTTGCCTTTTTCCCGGATGTGCATCGGAAAACTTTTTGGTGCCAAAATATGGAACACCAAATGGGCCATAATCTGTATAAAGTTTTCCCCTCTCTCACTACCCTCGACAGTGGGGTGGTAATGCCACTGGCAGGCCACCTCTGCCCTGGACTCTTAATGCACGAGGGTAGTGCCGACCCAGGGGTTATGCAGGAACTGTGTATGGCGACAGACCTCACTCTCTGGGCGACGAAAGTCACCACACGTTCCCTGGGTCGGGCAATGTTCACACTAGTGGTCCAGGAATGCCACCTGTGGCTAAACCTGGCAGATATGCGTGAGCCCGGCAAAGCTTGGTTCTTCAACGCCCCTATCTGTCAGGCTGGCTACTTCGGTGATGCCATCGAGAAATTTGCCCAGCAGTTCTAGGTGACCCAGAAGCAGACGGAGGCGATGAAAAACATCCTGCCCCAACAACGTTACTGCCTTCACCCAGTTGCTGACCGCAGTGCCTCCGCCTGCCAGTCGTCGCCCTATGTTTGCCTTCACCCCTGCGACGGCCAAGCAGCAGTCTCTACCCGAGCAGCAGGTGAGAGGGAGGTGCCCAACCCGTCAAGGGTCCGCACCCCTCCCTCCCCCAGAGGAGGACTGGGGGGAGAATATTTTTTGGTTTCCGTTCCAGTGGTACCTACATTCTTGATAAGAGTAGTTTCCTCCCTTCCCTGGGCCCCAAGAGGGCGAGTTCGGCAGTGTGTGATGCTTCGATGCCTTGCCACTCCCCTCCTCCTCTCCATTCGCCAGGGGACAGCAGTGTGTGGCCCGAAGACACCACCAGGCCTTCTCACCCACACTATGCCCCACCCTGGAACACTCGGACAACACTCTGGGCCACCTCCGGGCCTCCCGAATCGGGTCTATGTGTGCCATGTCTGTGGTCCCGTTGGTCCTGCTTGGTCTCTGGGGGCCTGGCTAGTGCTCCCCAGGCCGTCTCGCTGGCTCATCTGTACCATCAGACTCGGTATACGATTCAGTTCGCATGGCACCCTCCATAGTACAAGGGCATCCACTTCACCTCAGTGCGAAGCAACGATGCTCATGTCTTGCGGGCAGAGGTCGATGTCCTACTGGCTGAAGGATGCGATCGAGCCGGTTCCTCCAGCCGATATGAGGACGGGTCCGAGGTCATGAAGTTCAAATGTGCTGCATAACACACGAGAATGAACTTCATTGGTTCTTGAGGAAGCTCAAACGTGCTGCGTAACACACGAGAATGAATCTCATTGGTTCTTGCTGAAGCTCAAAGGTGCTGCGTAACACATGAGAATAAACCTCAATGGTTGCTGCAGATGCTTGTGTTGCTGCGTAACACAAGAATTAATCTCATTGGTTCAGCCTCAGGCGTCACTGAACAAAAATGTTGCTGAACAAATTGAACTGTCATTGGTTGCTTTACATGTCAGTCAGGGAGCCTCTGGACAATCCTCGGCCAATGAAAGCAAACGTGCTGTGTAACACGAGAATGAACCTCGTTGGTTCTTGCGGAAGCTCAAACATGCTGTGTAACATGGGAATCAGCCTCATTGGTTCAAACGGATAAACAAAAGTCTTATGGGTTTGGAACGACATGAGGGTGAGTAAATTATATAATTAAAATTTTTGGGCAAACTAACCCTTTAACTCCGTTTACTGGACCAAAATTCTAATATTTCCTTTTTAAAAATCAAATATATAAAAACTAAATAAATGTGCATACTTGAAATTGCATTTTGTGAAAGTAGAATGTGATTATCTCAGAGTGATGTTATTAATTTTTTATTTGATAGAGGCCACTTGGATGAGCAGCCAGCCGTGTCCCAGAATTCCTTTGGAGCATAAGGTAGCTGATGAAATTAATCACACACATTGATTTGACCTTGCAAACACCGCACACGTAGTGTTGTTATTAGGAAGAATGATGGAGATGAAGTGAGAGATGAAGAGATGCAGGTCAGTGCGAGTTTGTGTGGGACTGCAGATGTGCTTCTGTTTGACTTTTTGTCTGTTTGTTTGTGTGTCTCTATAGATTTAAAAGTTACTTTTGAAGTGTGTTTGTGGACTGTTTTCATTCTGTCTCTCTCTCTTTCTCTCATCTTCTTTAAGAGAGTCTTTAAGCTTCTCAGCAAATGTTTTTGGCTTTTGGCAGAAAAACAGAGAGAAATCAAACAAAAGACTGCTGAAGAGGAAGGTGAGAGGGGTATTTAGGCGAAAAACAAAGAACTGATGCGTCGTGTGAAGGGCTGTTTTATTAAGGAGATAAATCCAGCTCTGAGCTCTGAAACAGGTCAATAGCTGCATTTCCATGGGTGGATGGGCGTCCCAAATCGTCCTGGTTCTTCCTTTCTTTCTGGCAGATGACAGGTCAGTTTTAGCATGCACACCTGAGCCTCTTTGTCTTTGTCAAAAGCGCAAGATTTTACTATAATTCTTCCAGCTTTTTTTTTTTTTTTTTGTCCTACTGTTAGAAAAATCAGAGGTCTGTATATATTTATACTGTATATTGGCCTATAGCCTATATTGCGAACCTGCGGTGGATCGTGGAGAAGACCCGTGAATACCAGCTGCATTTGCTTCATAGAACACAGTAAAGCATTTGACTGTGTTGATCATGATAAGCTGTGGAATTGCCTGATGCAAATGGGTATCCCAGAGCATCTAAAGGAATTAATATGAGCACTCTATGAGAATCAGGAAGGCTACAGTCAGGACAGCATTTGACAATACTGACTGGTGATCTGATCACTGGCCCTGCTCAATTTGTAAGCATAATCTATCATGAGGCAATGTAATCTGGACGAATCGTCAATTGGTGTGAAAATTGGTGGGAGAAACATCAATAACCTGCGATGCGCTGGCGATACAACCCTTCTTGCGTAAAGTGAACAGGACCTGGAATATCTGGTCCAAAGATTCAAGGATGCTACATGGGGCTACACCTTAACATCAAGAAAACAAAGGTAATGACAACAGCAGGCAATGTGTGCCATTGCCTGCTGTTGCCCATCATGTACACATGTGAAAGCTGGATACTTAAGAAGGGGGATATAAGGAAAATTGATGCCTTGAAAACTGTGTGTTTGGAGCTGTATGCTGCAAGTGCCATGGACATCAAAGGTTACAAACAAGACAATCTTAGAGCATGTTAAAACAATGATATCGTTGGTGGGTAATATATCATGTGAGCTAAATCTTTTTTTTTTTTTTTTTTTTTTTTTTTTTTTTTACTTCAATAAAAATATTCATTCCAGTAAGTTGAAACAGCCAAAACCTCAAAATTTGACATGCTTTGGTGACATCTGGTGACATATTTTGGTATAAAAATAGCAATTACATAGCCTACATCTCAATGTGCATACTATAATAGTATGTGGCATTAGTAATATTCAATACTATTTAGGGTGGATAGGGTGGATAGTATGCACATTATGCACAGGGGTAGAACATCTGGCTTCATATAGGCTGAAATCTATAAACCAGTTGTAACAAACTTAACCTCTTAATTTTTATCACAAGTTAAAATTGTAGATTTTTTTTTTTTATATTGGGTGAGACTATACATACTATATGGCACATTTAAAAAAAAAAAAAAAATCAGTTCTTTGTTTATGTGTGAGTGACCTTTTTTGTTTATTTTTTAAATGCTCTGCTATAGGCTCATTCAATGCTGTGTGTGTGTGTGTGTGTGTGTGTGTGTGATGGCAATATCCGAAATCCTTGTCTTTGTGGGAACATTTTTTGGTCCCTTATGAGGAAAACATCTTATGAATCATACTAAGTGATGTTTTTTGAAAATGTAAAAATGCAGAATGTTTCCTGTGATGGGTAGGTTTAGGGGTAGGGGGATAGAAAATACGGTTTGTACAGTATAAAAACCATTACGCCTATGGAATGTCCCCATAAAACATGAAAACACAACAACTGAGTGAGTGAGTGAGTGAGTGAGTGAGTGAGTGAGTGAGTGAGTGAGTGGTGAGTGAGTGAGTGAGTGGTGGTGGTGGAGTGAGTGAGGAGTGAGTGAGTGAGTGAGTGGTGAGTGAGTGAGTGAGTGAGTGAGTGAGTGAGTGAGTGAGAGAGTGAATGAGAGGGAGTGAGTGAGTGTGTGAGTGTGTGAGTGAGTGAGTTTTTGCCATATTGAGAATGTTGTATAGACTCACCCCTTTATTTATCTAAATGTATGCTCTGCATTGTGTCATTGTGTGGATTTATTGATTTTTATTGGACAAATAATTAAAAAACAAAATGCTCTGAATTATAGTCTATGAAATATAGTCCATTTATTTACTGTGGGTGCCCACTTTTGTTTTTTTCAACCACTTAACATTGTTGAATCAAGTCCAATTTTTTTGTGTGTGTTTAGGTGGCAAACTTATGAAAAGTAGCCAAGTCTTGTACCGCTCAGATTACGGAAACTATTTAAAAAAAGGAAAAAAAAATTGTCCCCAAGGACCATTTAGGGTTAAAAGGTTGATAAGAATCTGTATTTTACTTTTCTAACTGTGCATGATTATATAATAACAACTAATTATTAACATTTACCATTGTTTTCCCCTTCTGTTAGTGACTCAGAACAGACCTGTGATTCATCAGTTGAGATCCTCATTTTCTCATAGACTGAATTGGCACCCGGATGTTTTTTTTTTAATCACTGCATCACTATGTCTGTGTGTGTGAATGTACAGAAAGGCTGTATGCTGTCCTGGTTATGTCAAGTTATGTGTGCATGTTCTCTCAATAGCTCTTTGTAAATTGTGAATGAAGCAATAGATCACAGTCGAAAGTGCATTACTCTGCCTTGCTTGTTCTCTCCCATGCAAAATTTTCACTCTTTCTTTCTCTCTTTTCTTTTTAACTCTGCTTTGTAATATTTGTTTTTGTTCTTTCTGTCTTCCTTTCTCTTTCCCTCTCATTCTATCTCATCCACTGATTAACCACGCAGGGGGAGTACTAAAGCATGAACTGACTTCAGATCAGCTCCAGTTCAGCTTTATTGCGTATACAGATGCTTGGACTGACTGTAGATAAATAGAGTTAAACAAAATTTGTGTAAACATAAGTAAAAACACTATATCATATGAGGATAAAGACAGACATTTGTCATTTAGACATGACTGAACTGTCCTAAATGGCTTTGCAAAGTTTTCTTACATAATTCTGTGGTGAATTCATCCTGGGACACAGATAGTACGTACCCTTGTGCAATGGCAGCATCAGAATCAGTGGAGCGTCACAGAGAGATTGATGTAACATAAAAAATTGATGTAAGATAGTTAAACCTGATAATGGAGACGACATGTCAGCCGGGAGCAAAGCAAACTGATGACACATCAGTGATGCGTGAAGACATGATCAGGGTGAAGCCTCGAGATCCAGTGACCTCAAAATAATTTGGACAATGAAGTTGCACTTAAAATGTCTTAATATTATTATATAAAATACGAAATATCAATATCAGCAGATAACAAATTATGTGAGTTTAAGTCACTTCTGGGTCAGTAACGGTTTGTCAGTTGCTGCATCCAAATATGCCTACTTCCATACTATATAGTTATTATGTCCAAATTCATATTAATAGCAGAATTGCTTGTTTGATGGACACTTTACTATCCCATGAGGCCACGGGAGAGGATTTGTGAATGACAATGGAGCGATGCATGACAGTGTGACAACATGACAGATGACAACATGACAGATGTAGTACATCGAATTCCATTCATGCTACATTCATACTATAAAAAATGCACTTTTTAATGGTCATATATACTATTGTAATATGCTATTTTGAACCCAGAGTCGAATTCTTGGGTGGGGAATAAGGGTGGCTGGTAGCCTAAACAGCTCTAGAGGGGAGACAAACCCATAGACGAGACCAGGAGGGAGTTATGCGCATACTCAACCATGCTTAATCTGGAACTCTAAGATGGCGGTTCTGCGGATGCCACACAATGCAAGAATCTCTCCAGATCCTGGTTAGCACTGTGTTGCCGCTAGACGGAGGTAGGCCTGTGACGAAGTCCATTTGCTTTGTATGACCAGGGTCTGGAGTAGCCCTGCTGGGGGTCGATTGGAGCCCTTCCCCACAGCACAAACCGGACATGCCGACACGAACTGATGAGCGTCCCACGCCATGGATGGCCGCCAGAACCACTGCTTGATTAAACTGCAGGTATGAGCCGCTCCTGGGTGGCAAGCTAGTACGGATGAGTGGCCCCACTGTAGGACGCTAGTTCGAACTGATTCGGGCACAAACAACAGGCTCTCAGGACACCCAGTGGGAAATGTGATGTTGCCCCAGCAGTTGACCATCGCTATCACCCAATCGGGAGGCAGAATGGTCACAGGGATCTTGGTTTAGCCTCCAAGATCCCGCGAAAGCTTGTCAGGCTTACCATTCTTGGACCCCGGACGGTAGGAGATGTTGAAATTGAACCGACCAAAAAACAGTACCCAGTGAGCCTGTCGAGAATTAAGCCAGAGAATTAAGTTTAGCAGTGTGGATGTACTCTAAATTCTTATGATCAGTCTAAAAGGGGACTATAAAAGGGACCTCCACGCCCTCTAACCAGTAGCACCACTCCTCCAGCGCCAACTTAACAGCCAGTAATTCCCTATTCCTGATGTCGTAATTCCGTTCCGAGGGGGTTAAACAATGAGAACAATTTTTTTGCAGGGATGTACTGTCATCCAAAGGCATCCGCCTCCACAACGAACTGACGAGATGGATTGGGAGTAGCAAGGATGGGAGCCGAAACAGCGACTCTTTAAGTTTGAAAATGCAGGCTGGGCCTACGGCGACCAACAGAAAAGTTTTCGAGTGGAGGTGAGATCCATCAGAGGAAGGGCGACTTGGCTGAAATTCCGAATGAACCGCCTGTAAAAATTTGCAAACCCCAGAAATTGCTGGACCGCTCTAAGAGGTAGCAAAAGTTGCTGCGGCGAAAAATAGTGGAGCAATATCAGGAAGGAGTTTCTCAGAGAAAAACTGCAAAGAGTTTGAAGTTATCATCATCTACAGTGCATAATATCATCCAAAGATTCAGAGAATCTGGAACAATCTCTGTGCTTAAGGGTCAAGGCCGGAAAACCATACTGGATGCCCGTGATTTTCGGGCCTTTAGACGGCACTGCATCACATACAGGAATGCTACTGTAATGGAAATCACAACATGGGCTCAGGAATACTTCCAGAAAACATTGTTGGTGAACACAATCCATCGTGCCATTTGCCGTTTCCGGCTAAAACTCTGTAGGTCAAAAAAGAAGCCATATCTAAACATGATCCAGAAGGCATTTTCTCTGTACACTGATACTGATAGAACTGGCACCCCGACTGAGCCTGGTTTCTCACAAGGTTTTTTTCTCCATTCTAGCCCTGAAGGAGTTTTGGTTCCTTGCCATCGTTGCCTTTGGCTTTTGGCTTGCTCAGTTGGGGACACTTAAATTTCAACTATATTACCGATCTGCCCGCATTGACACTATATGATAATTGAAATTAGCAGGATAACATCACCATTTTCACCAGAGCGGCTGTACAGCTGAATCTAATTCTGTTGCAATGTTTTCCTGTTAACACTGTGAAGCTGCTTTGAAACAATTGGCATTGTAAAAAGCGCTATATAAATAAACATGACTTGACTTGACTTGACTTGACAGAGCGATCCATCTTTCTTCCCCATGAAGAAGAACCCCACCCCAGCTGGAGAGGAAGAGGGCCCTGATGATGCCAGCTACCTGAGAATCATTGATGTACTTCTCCATGGCCTCCCTCTCAGGCCCAGAAAGCTCCCTAGGTGGAGAAGTGCCAGGCAACAGACCTATCACACAGTCATACGGGCGGAGCGGAGGAAGAGATGAACCTTGGGACTTACTAAAAAATGCTCTCAAATCATGGTAAGCCTCCGGTACATTCATCAGGCTCACCTGCTCCTCCTGTAACACAGGATAAGACATAACAGGAGAAAATGCGGGGCTCAAACATTAAGATAAACAAAAAGGGCTCCATGCCAGAATAGAATTAAGAGCCCAGTCAATGTGAGGGTTATGTTTGATCAACCAGGTGTATCCCAAAACTAATCGAGCAGAGGGAGAGTGAATAAGGAGAAAACAAATCTCCTTAGCATGATTACCCGAGAGGGTGAGAATAATAAACCTGGTGGAGTGGGTAATCCTAGTGAAATGGGTGCCACAGAGAGTCCTGGCTGAAATGGGCTCAGTCAGTGGAACCGATGGAACACCTAATTGGGCAGCCAGCTCAGTGTCCATAAAATCATCCTCCACTCCAGAATCAATCAAAACTGACACCTGATTAACAGTCCTATTAAATTGTATTGAAGCATGGAGGACGGAATGACCAACAGAGGGCAGCAATGTATTAATGATGCTCACCGTTTGTTCTCCCTTGGACGGTAAACGCCACCCCTTCACTGGACACGCACCACATGACCTGCCTCCCCACAGTAAAGACACAGATTGTAGGTAAGACGATGACGCCGCTCAGTGATCGTCAACTGGGCTCTCCTGATCTACACTGCCTCCTCCTCAGGCAGGACAAGATGCTGAGAAGTCGCGTCACCCGCCGCTCCAGAGATCAGGTTGGAGAAGAGCTAGTGAGAGGCCACACCCCTCTAATGCCAGGAACGAAGAACTATCTGGTTGTCAACGCGGATGGCGAGGTCAACTAATCCTTCGAGGCTGGGAGGTTTACAACCCTGTCTTCTGTTTCTTACTTGAGGATGTGATTGGGTGCAGACGTCACTCCTAATTGATTAATTTATGGGCGGAGAGTATAAAAGTTGTAGTAACCTGCTCATCAGTACTTCCTCTGGTGGAACGTTGTACTTCAGAGAAGTAATTTGCTCCAGCTTGTTATGTTTTACTTTGTATATCATTCCTCACCCTTTTTCCAGTTATTGTTTAAATCCTTAGACAATGTTATATTTCTGTAACAGATCACTTTTTATTTAATAAATAATCTTGCAGGTCAAACCATTTGTTTGCATGTGTGATCCTCTTTATGTGACGGTCGAGAACGAGCTGGCCGTGACACTCTGCCAGGCCCTGAAGAAAATTATCCCACTGTGCCTTGGCATTCCATCTTCATGACATGGACTCAATGGAATAGTCAGACACAGACTGACCTCCCTGTTGCAGCAATGATAATGCCTGTGTGCAGAGCGGTCAAAAAACCTTGCGGAGCTCCTCCGAAAATTCCTTAAATGATTCCAGAAATTCCAGAAAATGACAGACCAAAAAAACACAGACAACAGGGAAGCTGATGAAGCACCCTGAACTGTGACTAATATCTTCACGCCTTAGAGTAGTGTAAGGGTGGATCCTCTACAGCGGTTCTGACTGCAGGGTTGCCGAATGACTAAAGAAACGTTATCAGCAAGATGATAGAAAACTGTACATTTCTCGTCTTTACCACCCACTGCAGCTTATACCAACGACGGAAATAAGCGCAGTTACAATAGCTAAACATGTGGGAGAGCGTGGCTATAATGTGACTATATTGTATTGCAATAGGTAACACTTCAAAGTCAATACCAAATCAATACTAGTTAGCACATCATTTGTAATTGAAAGAATTTAATGACAAAATCTAGTTATGGTTACACTTAAAATAGTTACAAAATAAATGTATGAGATGATGAAAACTTATACCATTAATCGTACTCAGCATGAATTTTACTTGAGAGAGAGAGAGAGAGAGAGGGAGAGAGAGACAAAGAAGAGAAGAGAGCAAAGGCAAGAAGAGCCAAAGAGAAGGCCCCAAGAAGAGAGAGCCAGAGAATAAAAAGCCAGAGCAACAGTTACAATCTTCTTTTATCTATTCCTTGACCATGTGACTGAAACCCCTAACGTGAGCCATTCAAACTGACCAATCAGACCAAACTTCCCCACGGTGTTACAGGTGTGTGACACATTTGGCCTACAGGCCTTCAGCATTTCTTTGTCTTTAGGAATTCCAAATGGCCCTTCTGGAGAGAGATGGGGTTGAAAACAGTAAAGCAAATGTCTTTGTTCATTTTCAAAAATCAAATATCTTTGATTATTTTCAATTCTTTCAGTCCCCTCTTGGCACCATTGGCCACAATCATTGAGTCCAAAGGTGGCACAGTCCACAAAGACATGCTTTCTGTTGTGTGTAGATGTCATCTTCAGACTTCTCATCCACACTTGTTGCAAAAGCAGCTGGTCAGTCTTCAGTCTTTGTTCTCATCTCAGTCCTGCATGAGAAGGCTCCATCAAATGGTGTTGCACCAATCATTGATATGCAAAACGTCCATTGAATCCTTCACACCTCGAGAACAGTCACTGAAGGTTAGAGCAAACGCTTGTCCCTCTTTCTGAGGACACAGGATGTGAACTTGTGCAGCAGGGATCCTGTGATTAAAAGAACATATAGCACAACAAAGAACAAAAGCATACATGGTATTTGTCATTGGTCAGAAGTTTGATGTGGTCAGATTAAAATAGTCTCTGGCAATAAGCCATTAAATCGATGTACTTAATAAAGTGGTCAAGGCTGAGAATAAAAGAAGATCTCACAAGCTCTTACATTGTTTCTGGAAACATTAAAAATAAATTGCCTTATAACAAAACAACAATCATTGTTGGCTTAAATCCCCTTTTCATGAAGAGTATCAGCAAAATATTCAGTGTAACCAAATACAGAAATTAATTTCCATAGATGTCCAAAAACATTGTTGCAAGTCAAATGGACAAAATACAAAGACTCAGAAATCAAATAAGTTCAAAATCAAATGCACTGTTACAATACAATGATAAAATAAATGTTTGCACTTAGGTAAGAATGAGAAATGCATAAATTCATGTAAATTTTGATATTTAACTTGGTCAGACACATAATAACTAACTGATTTAGTAAATCTGAAGAAAAACAAAAACAATAACTGGAAGAAATTCACAGTTATAATAGTTTAGATGTAAAGACTTAAATTAAATAGAATACATTTTGTGAGGCTGATGTAGATTTGACTTTGACTTTGTCTGTGAAGATCAAATCTATGTGGCTGCATTTAGCTGTGGCTATGTGTAAATCATGCCCCAAACATGGTAAGGAGGTTTTACAATTGTGATGCAAATTTGGTCCTGTTGTAACAGGAAGCCAGCATGAGAATGTGAGTGAAGTGTGGTTGGCTCAAAATCTCCCCACACCAGTGTTTTTGTTAGGGAGCATGATAAAGTGCAAAGGTCAGAGTTACCGAATCCTGCTGTGATGAAAGCATTTTCATGGTTAATGCAATTGTAAATTACACTGTAGCCACATGGCAATTCTATGCTCCTGTACATGGTTTTACTGCAGCTATATGGAAAATAGCAGAGTTTTCCACTCAGGAGACAAACAAATTCAACATAGAAACACATGAAACTGGAAATGGCTAAACAATTCCAGTATTCAAGTTATTCCAATTTTCACAAGATACATGGCCTAGAATGCAAAGCATCAACAACCTTTATCCTAAGTGTTTCATACAACACTTACAGTAAAGCAATCATGTGTTTTAAAGAATAAACTCAACTAGTCTATGTGTATATATTAACACAAACAACTATAATGTGTGTTCAATGCGCACAATGTGTTTAGTACAATTACAAATTTGAAAATACAAACAGGATCATTGCAATTTAGATGTTTAACTATTAAACTCACTGCTATGAGACTGCTAGTCCACTAGCCAGTGAGGTTAATAGCTGAAGGCCTTGCATGAACACTGCGGTTAACTCACTAAGAGTTTTACCTGCAAATGAGCGCTGATCTTTACCCTTAGAAAGTGATTTCCTAGTTTTCTGAAAATAAGGTGGAGGTCGACCTTTACCCAGTGACCAGCATCTCTCCTCTGAGTGGCCTATTTTCCTACAGGAACTGCAAAACCTGTTCTCTTTGCCATAGGATTGAATGCTATGTTCTCCTGGAGTTTGAGGATTTTCATGACTCTCTAATGCTTGTACACCATGCATACTGGTACATGACTCTGCGCTATTACGGTACTGCGTCACCTTAAGAACTGAAATGGGCACACTTTCTTGAGTTGCACATGCATTTTCTGAACTAAACGTTTCAGATTCATTAGAGCAAGTCAGCTCATCTAAGAAGTGAACATGCTTTTAGTCCCATCGCTGTTAAGCGTTTTGGGAGACATGAACTTTTAGCATTTAGCTTAGCCTTGAGATCTGCAATGGTCTCCTTGTGATTTTTACACTTTTCAGTCAGGGCTAACTGCTCAGCTAGTGATTTATCTAGCTGTGCTTGAAGATCTTGAATCATTGCCTCAGACTTTTCTGCTTCTGCATTTTTAGAATGCACTTCTTTACATTTCTCATCTAGACTTGATAATAGAAATGGTATCACATTATGTAGCCTTTTAAAACTTATGAAGTTTAAAGCCTCAATTATTTTACCATGTTTTGATTTCTTTTGGTGTTTGCCAATGTTTTCCCACCATCGAATCATTTCATCATCTGAACTTTTAATTCCAATATACTCTGTCTTGAGTTTGGACAAGGTAGGCTCAACTTTTTCACTCCATAAAGCAAACAATAAGTCACTGTTATCAGAAATTTTCCCTTCCATCCCGAGGAGATAATCTGAATATTCTCGGATTGTACAGTAATGGGACTATTGAAGCTATTTAAAACCTTCTAATTTCTGTTTCATGTAATTCATAAACAATGAAAACAGACTTACCAATTCCTTGGTCAAAAGGTCAGCTTTAATCCATTCACGATCAGCTGTGAAAAAATGTCCTCATTCTGATGAATTTCAGAAGATTCACTGCAAGGGATTCCCGGTTTCGCACCATCTGTAAGGGTGGATCCTCTACAGCGGTTCTGACTGCAGGGTTGCCGAATGACTAAAGAAACGTTATCAGCAAGATGATAGAAAACTGTACATTTCTCGTCTTTACACCCACTGCAGCTTATACCAACGACGGAAATAAGCGCAGTTACAATAGCTAAACATGTGGGAGAGCGTGGCTATATAATGTGACTATATTGTATTGCAATAGGTAACACTTCAAAGTCAATACCAAATCAAAACTAGTTAGCACATCATTTGTAGTTGAAAGAATTTAATGACAAAATCTAGTTATGGTTACACTTAAAATAGTTACAAAATAAATGTATGAGATGATGAAAACTTATACCATTAATCGTACCCAGCATGAATTTTACCTGAGAGAGAGAGAGAGAGATAAGGAGAGAGAGACAAAGAAGAGAAGAGAGCAAAGGCAAGAAGAGCCAAGAGAAGGCCCCAAGAAGAGAGAGCCAGAGAATAAAAAAGCCAGAGCAACAGTTACAATCTTCTTTTATCGATTCCTTGACCATGTGACTGAAACCCTAACGTGAGCCATTCAAACTGACCAATCAGACCAAACTTCCCCCACGGTGTTACAGGTGTGACACACATTTGGCCTACAGGCCTTCAGCATTTCTTTGTCTTTAGGAATTCCAAATGGCCCTTCTGGAGAGAGATGGGGGTTGAAAACAGTAAAGCAAATGTCTTTGTTCATTTTCAAAAATCAAATATCTTTGATTATTTTCAATTCTTTCAGTAGCATTTAGCTGATTAGAGCTGGGCGATAATATACGTAGTTTACATCTTGCAGCGATTGTAAACAATCATGCAGTTGAGATATGCTATATAGTAGTGGTGTGCGTCTTCACTTTTTTATATATCAAATGTAAATTTAGGTCCCTGTTACATTTACATTTCCTGGTTAAACAAACATTACTTAAAAAAGAGAGATCAAATTATATTTTGTATTTTTACATTTATGTAATGTTCTATTTATTAAAACTAAGTATAAAGTTAGTGTTTTACATTTTTACATTTATTCCAAAATAATAACTAAAGGCAGTAACAATTTAAACAATATAAATTATTTGCAAACTAATGTTCAGCTTTTCTTTTTTAATAGTCATCTCATTTTCATCAGGCATCAAGCTTGTACACACTGGTCACAGACACAAAGGTATATCTTTAATTTCCCCAAGCTGATCGCTCACTTCTCATTAACGACATCGTTGTCTTCGTTCTGGCCTATTCCAGAATGTGCACAAAAACAAGAGGCGCGATTTATCGCACAAACCAATCATATCCAATCATGACTCAATGGAGGTATTTCCTCCTCTCACCAGCCTTTCCCCCATTCATTCTCAATTACCCCCAAACAAACTCATCGCACATTTTAGGGGGATCTGTTAAAAGTGAATGGGCTCCGGGGAGGCACTCACGCTATAACTTTACTTGCAGGTTTTGCTGTTGAGCAGTGTTACTTTATAAAATCATGTGACTTTTATACTTTTTAATGTCATTTTTTGTAATATTTGCATTATTTCATTCAGTTCTTTTGAGGAGGCAGTGCCTTCCTTGCCTTCTTGGAGGATACCCCCCTGCTATATAGTAGTATATATCACCCTACGTGAGTACAGGTTGCTTTATGAATGCAGAAAGCTGGGCATACATACACCAGTCAGGCATAACATTATGATCTAATATTGTGTTGGTCCCCCTTACGAGGTTACAAGGTGGGGCCTCCATGGATCGGACTTGTTTGTTCAGTACATCCCACAGATGCTCGATTGGATTGAGATCTGGGGAATTTGGAGGCCAAGTTTTGCCAAGGCTTGCCTTCTTTCCATAGTGCATCCTGGTGCCATGTGTTCCCCAGGTAAGTGATTCACTCGCACCCGGCCATCCACGGGATGTAAAAGAAAATGTGATTCATTGCTCCATAGGCCAGTTCTGATGCTCACATGCCCACTGTTGGTGTTTTTCGGCGGTGGACAGGGGTCAGCATGGGTACCCTGACTGGCCTGCGGCTATGCAGCTCCATATGCAACAAACTGTGATGCACTGTGTATTCTGACACCTTTCTATCAGAACCAGCATTAACTTCTTGAGCAATTTGAGCTACAGTAGCTCGTCTGTTTGATCGGACCACACGGGCCCCACGTGCATTAATGAGCCATGACCCTGTCGCCGGTTCACCACTGTTCCTTCCTTGGAGCACTTTTGATAGATACTGACCACTGCAGACCGGGAACACCCCACAAGAACTGCAGTTTTGGAGATGATCTGACCCAGTCATCTAGCCATCACAATTTGGTCCTTGTCAGACTCTGTCAAATCCTTACTCTGGCCCATTTTGCGGCTTCTAACACATCAACTTTGAGGACAAAATGTTCACTTGCTGCCTAATATATCCCACCCACTAACAGGTGCCGTGATGAAGAGATAATCAGTGTTATTCACTTCACCTGTCAGTTGTCATAATGGTATGCCTGATCGGTGTGGCGGAGCTGGGTGATATTTGTAACAAAATCAGATTTGCTTTGCATGAGTTACTATATGTTGAATATAATGTATATACAACTTTATAGAGAGCTGTGCTGTGTGATAATATACTTTACATTTGTGTGACTTTCGAGGTCACTGTGAGGAATGTGAGGAAGGGTAGACAGGGTTTAACCAGTCATTTTACTCATTAACCAGTCTCAGAACTTCAAAAACCCTTAAACTCACCCACACACATTCACTCTCGCACAGACATGCATGTGAATTCTTTCACATGCCATACAAATTAAACCAAAACACAGACAGTGACAAGCACCGCCAGTCTCGAGAGGGTTTCCTGCAGTTTGACATCAAAGCAAGGCAAGGCCTCTCTCTCTATCCCGGAGAAACCAGACACCCGCTTACATAACCCGATTCTGCTAACAAGCCGCGCGCTCAAACAATCAGCTCCAGTACCCACGCACACACCCGACCAAAAAGTCGCAGCCAGGTTTCCACGCTGTAAACGCCTCCTTTATTCCCAGCGGTGGTGTTGTGGGTGTAAAAAAAATAATCATTCAAACACCTCGCATTGGACTGATTTGAGTAGGAAGGGCTGTTATCTGTTGTTGTTGAACCGTGTGGATGTGTTGGTTCCCCCCCCCAAAAAAAAAAAAAAAAAAAAAAAAAAAAAAGGGGGGGGTTGCTGATTTAGCGCGCACGCTGGATGGCATCACTGGCTTGCAGAGATAAAGGTGCATACGCGCCAGCAAACATCTCTACATTTCTGTGCCGTATCTGTATTTGTAAACAGGAAAAAAATAGATGTGCAATGTATACCTTTCTGTAAATAATGCTCAGTTGTTGTTCTCATTCTGACATCCAAAAACAAAAAAGAACTCCAAAAGTGC
The DNA here is from genome assembly GCA_018749465.1 of Paracanthobrama guichenoti. Lineage (NCBI taxonomy): Eukaryota > Metazoa > Chordata > Actinopteri > Cypriniformes > Gobionidae > Paracanthobrama > Paracanthobrama guichenoti. The sequence goes on from CM031957.1 coordinate 23,738,952, forward strand.
AGGCAAAGACTCTTTTTAGAGTTTTACATATTTGTATCACTGTGATAAATTACAAAGTAGGTTCTGTCCCCATGAAAATGGACTTAACTGTCTGTCTGTCTGTCTGTCTGTCTATCTATCCCTTCATGTATATGTCCATTACCTTTTAAACACATTCAAATACATATATGAATATATATTAAATACGTATGGCAATATATATCCGTATTTGCAGCGTGTTTCTGTACTTGGTTGTGTTGTGAACTTTTGCAGTGCATGTGTCGTCAAACTGATGAAGATGTTTTCTTTATTTGCTGGTGTTTTTTTCTATTTGCATGTGTTTTCTTCAGTTGCAGCTCGTTTAGCTCTCTTGGCCACCGTATGTTTTTCTATTCCGGTGGGGACTTCAACCACAGACTCATGGGCATTTGTCCCCATTAGAAAACAAGCTTATAAATCATACAGAATGAATTTTTTTTTTTTTTTTTTTTTTTGGGAAAACGTAAAAATGCAGAAAGTTTTGTGTGATGGGTAGGTTTAGGGGTAGGGTTAGTGTAAGGGGAGAGAAATACAGTTTGTACATACAGTTTGTGCATTATGTCTATGGAGAGTCCCCACAAAGATAGTGAACCAGACAGTGTGTGTGTGTGTGTGTGTGTGTGTGTGTGTGTGTGTGTGTGTGTGTGTGTGTGTGTGTGTGTGTGTGTGTGTGTGCTCTGGGGTGGCACGGGAACCCATCGCATCACATAGCTGAGGGACATGTACTCTCTGTAACAGTTTTGCCCTTAAATGAATTGTGACTTAATGGGTAACTCCCTGTGCTAGGCTTCTTTGCCCCCTCTCATTTCTGCACCATATCCGTTTACACCATAGAAATAGGATAAGCTAAATGAAAAAAAAACAAAAAACAAGATCTTTAACTGCTAGACACCATAAGGTCAAGTTAATCAAACCCAGTGGCATAGGTTTCATTTGAACATGGAGAAGGATGCATCTCCTTTTAAACGATAAGTATTAACAAACATTGTAGTTTTTGAAAATGGTATTAGCCAAGTCAAGTGGTTACTCAGGGTGAGCCAGAAAGTTTGGAACAGTGAGTGGTAAGAAGGTTGCCAGGGTTGCAAGCTTTTGATTAGGTCGTTCCATAAAACAATTATTTCCAATGTTGTTTAAAAAGTAGTAGTCTCAGTTTTAAACAATGTTGAGCTGGTGTCAGTTTCAGGCTTCATGCCCACGGACAGCCTACAGTCGGTCTGATGCATAGTGTCGAATAAAACTGGATTGTACTTTCTTGACCTAGTAATCTCTAATCTGATTGACTGACTTTTGAAAGTGAGAGCACATTATTTTTTATCTGTAGTTTGCATGAAAACAAAGTCATGTTTACCGTGATACACAAGCATTTTTTGAGGAAAAAAATTATCCTTGGATCATTGGAAGTTTGCCAGGTTGGTACCATCACATCTTTTAAAGATATTCAGTTTTGTTTGAGGCACTTTAAGTAAACACCCTGAACAGAATACAGCCTATTCTGTGAACACTGTGCTTTGTTTGAATTGTGTATGTGAAATATTGTTTGAAACATTTTCAGCTGGTTTTATGTTTTACTTTTTTTATTTTTTTTTTTTATTGATAGTTTATTTTTTCCACACCTGTCTATTATTAAGGTAGCCTATAATGTATTTTAGGGGAGCCTAAATAGCACATCAGTCAGATGTCTCTAAGTGAAAGGTTTGTGGCTAGAATAAACGGTATGTATTGTGATGCCTGAAGCACTAGGGGCAGGGATTTTAGCTCCCAGCATGCACTGATGTTTGGCTAGAATATTGAAACAACAGTCCTTCGTTTATTTCCCCAATAGTTTAATTAGAATACAGTAGATGTTGTGTTGTATTGTATTGTTCTCTCGATGTGTACAGCTACGCTATTTATACATTTTGAGCATGGTGGACCCAGCACCAATTATGAGTTATAATATCCAGGGTCATAAATAAGGTGTGATTTTATTTATTTATTTATTTTAGATCTTGAAATCACTGCCCGTTACGGTTTTTTTTTTTTTTTAAGATATATCTTATTAAACGTGTATTTTGCTATTATTTTTATTAGAGTTTAATTTATTTTATATAATTTATTTAACTAAATTATCAGTGATTGGTAATCGTTGGTGATTTTAAAGTGTCGCTCGGTAGAAAAACGCTGCGAGGCCTTTTAATTCAACTCCGTTATTTGTGACAGGACGCCCTCACGTGCACCTGCGCGCTCTCAGTACAAGTTTAGACGCACGCGGAGGCTCCCAGCGCGTGATGTGAACGGGGCAGCTGTAAACAGCGGTGGCGCGCGCTCACGGATTTTGGTCCTCAATGAGGAGACCGGCCGTGCAGAGCGGGTCGAAGGCGACGTCTCTCCAGCTGCCGTTTAACTAGACTTCTCCGAGAACTGGACCGGAAACTCTGCTCGCATGCACCCAGTCGCTGAGGGAGTCCCTTTGAGGTGGGAAAACACGGAATTACTGTTCAGAAATTGAAGTTGGATTCTTTCATTTAACGGCAGTCTTGCTCCTCAAACGTGAAGACCACCTAGATGAAGACAACCGTTTTTAACGACACACACTGCTGCCAAAACCATTCGTATACTGCACTTAAAGGTTTACACTCCTGAGGTGGGAATTCAAGCCCATCATCCGATCTCAAGCATCGGATTCCGTCGCCACCGAGTGAATTAATAAATAAATAAAGTCTGACTGACTGGACATAGCCTACAAGGCGAGCTGACGCGTCCCACCTTTGACAGCTTTTTGGATGCGTCTCAGTTGAACTCAGCTCAAACGTCAGTGTAAATATGCTGAACGAGAAGAGGAGGAAAAGGAGTGAACCCACGCCAGCGTGATCCTTCCGTTATCAATGGGAAATACCGGAGCGCACGCGACCAGAGCGAGATGCTCGGAGAAGCTCGAGACCGTCTCGTGCGCCGCCGCGCTCTCACCGTAAGTGAGTTTTAAAAGGCGCGCGGCGAGGTGGGCGAACGAGCACCGTGAAGTTGAACGTATTCGTCAGGCAAGACAATAGCCAGGTGGAAAACTGTGGCACATTAATGCGAAAGCAAAACACGTCAACGAGCTTCCCAAGGATTGTTGAGAATATGGAAATGTGTAATTGTTGACGAAGGTGAAGATGACAGAAGCTTCGTGAGAAAGATACCGAGCGTGTTTTTGTGTTTTTTTTGTGAGAGAGGGGGAAGTTTATTCGACATGCCCGAGAATGTCTCCCTCGTCAGGAACCGGACGGATGTCGGGCAGGGTCGCGCTTGGGGTAGCGGAGCAGGCGCGCGGCCAGCATGGGTCGTCATGGTGCTGGCCGGTGTGCTGATCTTCACGAGTGTGGTGGATGTGCTCGGTAACGTGCTGGTGATCATCTCGGTGCTCAGAAATAGAAAACTGAGAAACGCGGGTGAGTGCGCGCGTTTTAGTCCACATTAATGAACTCAAAGATGAGGGGATGTTAACACAGGACGTGTTCTCGCAAACGCATTCCGAGACGCATTTTTCAAAGTTAAAATAGGATACAATGCAAGAAAAGTAAAAAAAAAAAAAAACGCGTCCCTTAATTGTGAACGGCCCCTAAAAGTGGATGAGAATCATTCACTGGCTCATGACAAGCAGTTATTAGGATAATATGCGTATGACTCATTTGCAGTTTCAAATGAGAGTCATTAATACTGTGAACAGCTGCCTTGCCACTAATTCAAGAATAAACCCAGTGCTTCATTCACAGGGTTACCAACCATTCACGTGCACTGTACATATGGCCTGAGCATGAATGACTGCCTCATATGAAGAAGAAGAAGAAGAAAGGAAAAAAAAGGAGAATTTGGGTGATTTTCACCATACAGGCAGCTATAAAACTGACTCAGCATTTGATTAGCCTTTTTAAATACTTGAGTCTATTTAAAATATTTTCTAAATTGTTTTCAAAACGTACACAAACTCAATTTTTTCTGCATGGTTTGATATTTTAATTTTAAATGTCAGTTGTATAAATAGAACAACCTGCTCAACTGAATTCCTACTTGCCCACCGATTCATTTTAGCCAAGAATAACAATATGTTTCATGGACATGAGAGGGTTTGACGTTACATAACTCACAGATATCAAAGACGGTCGGAGCCTGAGAATAACACTGTGCACTCAAGGCTGTCTGACAGTGATACTTAACGGATGTTTGAGGACCAGAGAGTGCTGGTATATATGCTCGTGAAGATGATACATGTATGTTTGGACATAATAATTCCAAGAAAATCTAAACGCATTTGGTGTGAAATACAATTTACACAGAGAATGAGTTCCGGTGTGAATTGCATGTCTGAAACAGCAATAGCCCCAGATTCAATTTACCATCAACATCTATTACTTATGGGCTTGCTGTGTTGGCGTGAGTGAGTGTGAGAGAATGCAAAGCAGTTCCAGTTCATTCCACTCAGAAAAAGCTTTTTATTGGAGTCCCCCATTCATTAATATGAAGGACCACATGGTTTTAAATTATGGATCGTCATTTGCATTTTTTTCATTATTACAATCTGGCAATGATTCAGGCTTCACATAGCTATAATGTCTTTTATATGGTGAAATGTTAGAGACAAAACAGTCAAACTAAACTTTAGAAAGCATGTTCATTCACCAAAAGAATGAATCGAGAAGGTCAGTGAAGGGATCAGCAAAGGACAATGAAAGAAACCAAACCAGAATGTCAGAGAAGGTACCAGGGTTGTTTTAAAATATTCTTTTGTTCTCTTTGTAATTTGCATTATCTGACCTCAGAATGCCAGAGTTCTTGTCTTCAGTGATTTCTGAAGGGTGGGTTTTAAAATGCATTATTTTTTAGATTTCAGCTTTTCATTGATCTCTAGAGCACATTAAAAACTGTCAGTGGGAACAGAGAAAAAGCGAGAGTAGGTAAACACAGATGTGAACTGCAATATCTCCAAACAGGCAGTCTGTCAAAACATTCAACAGCGCTGTGTTATTAGGTCAGAGTTTGATATGTCGGCTGAGTTCTGTAATAGTCATCAGTGATATGGAGTGTGTGAGAGTGAGAACAGACGCATGGGAAGCGAGAGCTTTTCTATGCATGTCATTGTGTCTGAGATTTTTGATATTTTCTTATCTTGAAATGTGCAGGTGGCATCATCCCATCACTGTCTTTACAAAGCCACAGTAAACACGGCAATGTGCCGATTTACCAGCACAGCCCTGCACTCCAGCTCTCAAATAAAACATTGTTGTCTACAAAGGGATGAAGAGAGACCGAAATGACAGAAATGTTGCTGTCATTCCCCCCCCTAAACACTCCCTTTCTTCATCTCTATAATGCTTTCAATCCAATCCTTCACTGTTAAAGTTCATGTCTGTTGAACTGGTGTTTAGACAATTAGATTTGGTCTTTGACCTCATGTTATGGGCTTTTGCTTGCGTTTGGTAGGGTGTGTTTGTGAGGACTACAAGGTGACATTCAGTGTTTCATTAGCATAGAGTGATGAGTTTGCTCTATATAGATAGTCAAAGGACATGCAATAAATGTTGTGTGCATCTGTCATCCTTGACTGCATCCTTCATTTTGACCTGTGATGATTAATTTGCATTAGGGTAGCACAAGTATTGGAGTGCTCAATTGATGGCATGATTGTGTTTTTTTATTTTTTTTATTGTACATGCCCGACATTGTGCTGTGTCCGGGTGAACCGCTGGAGCAGGTAGTATTGATTAATACATCAGATGCGTTTAGTTTTCATAAAGGTTCCTTTTGCTGTGCAGTGCTGGTCAGAATGAAATCTGCATTAGTGCCTATATTTTTTCCATTCATTTTTCCCATAGGGATTCAACACTACAGTCAAAACACCACTACAAACTTTGATTTGAAGCAAAAAAAAACGTTTTTGATAAGTGGACAAAAAGACAAAGACTGGCAAAATGAGTCGCAATGAGCAAATTTAAACAAATTAGTTATTATTTTCACATCCCTGTATTAAAAAGACCTTCAGAATGATGAATGATTTGTTTGAATCGGACCAAAAGTGACTGAGCTACACCTGTTTGGAGCCGATAGAGTCAGTAAAGTCAATTTTGAGAAAAATCGCCACCTAATCACAAAATCACCAGCAACCATTACCTTAAAATCCCTGGTAATAGCACCAAATGTGGCACACACCAAGTCAACACCAAATATATATTCAGCTTTTTTCCCCATAATACCACAATTGTTTGATTAACATTGAGCCAGACAGCCTACTAACCTACTAACCGCACAGATCTAATATAATGTTACACATCAGATGTTTTTCCTCATCAGTTAGCCAAACGTTAATTTAAGACATAACAGGTAATGTTTGCATAAATACTCGCCAATGCAGATATTTTGAAATACTGTTATTCTGTGTATATCGGGAGTCTGAGGAGTCTTTGTGCGCATGCGTCGGATCTGTCAGTCAGCGCGAGTGAGATCGTTTTCATGGACAAAGGAAAGGTACTCCTCCCAGAAAGTGTACAAATGAAGATACTTTTAGATGTTTGATTGTTATTTAGGGCATTGGGATTGCTAGATGAACTAATTTTTGTGAAAACCCAAAAATGTTTCACTTGTTTTGCTTGTAGCTCGAAATTATGCTAAGTGCGCATTCTGACACCAGCACGGGTCACATAATTTAAGTTTATTGCAAAATATGCATATATATATATAATAATAATTTCACTTTAATGGCAATGAAAAGTTTATTAGTTAGTTATTGAAATGCCTTATTTTCACTTTAGTCAATTCATTGGTATTCAACAAATTAAAAGTTTATGTTGCTTTAAGACATTATTTAACTAATTTAAGACTGCTCTTATGAGAATACTCGACAAAACAGGCATTTTGGCAGTATTCTGTTTGTTATTGTACATTCAACCGCGAAAGAGCACACGATACTGGTGTGCGTCTTTCTGTGTGTCGTGTGTGTGTGTGTGTGTGTGTGTGTGAGGACATTTACAGACAGCGTGTTTTCTTTTGTCATGCTTGAATGGTTTAAAGGCATTTGCGTGAATAAGAGTGTGATCATATAATGTAACACTAGCCCAAGGATGACAGAAATAATCTGTTAAATATATATAGAAATCAGTGGCGGGCCGTGCATTTCACACCTAGGCCTTTAGTGGTATCCTACCTGAATTAATTCACCTCTTAATAAAATCATCATGACACCACGGCTATAGAAACCATTAATATTATGCAGAAACGCAGTATAACAGGGTGTTACGTCTCTCATGAAGCGAAAATTAATTATTAAATTATTAAATCATTTAAGAATTATTAACGCAGGAAACACAATTAACACAATTCAACAAGTCTCCTTTCACTGCAGCCACAGCTGCATCACATACATCATATCTAACAGAAGCATCGATCCGCTCCTGGTTTTCCGTGCATTTTTGTAGTAGGCTACAGGCTACCTTTTGAGTTCTCCCAAATTGTACGTTTTTTTTTTTATTATTAATCAGAGTGGTTATCTGATTGGTTAAAGCACACAGTTTCATTGCCATTCATTTTAACCTAGAGTTGCCCGCAATATTGATTCTGAAGGCCTCAAGGCAGATTTCTTTGACCCTGGCAACACATGATGCCTGAAATATGATTGGATTATTTGAGCTACAGCTTTCCTGTAGCTCAAACAATAAGAGCGTGGTGCTAGCAACACTAAGGTCATGGGTTCGATTCCCAGGGAAAGCAAGAACTGACAAAACTGTAAAAATGTGTACCTTGAATGCATTGTAAGTCGCTTTGGATAAAAGCGTCTGCCAAATGCATAAATGTAAATGTAAATAAAAGCTCTAACATAAATAAACACTACTGGAAGCAGCGCAACTATTGGGAATAATTTAACACATATTCATGGAAAAAAATATATTAAAATTTAAGTCAGTGATTCTGATAGTGATTAGGCCAGCAGAGAAGGCCTTGCTGGCCCTGACGGCCCACCACTGATAGAAATATATTGAGAAATTTGCAGTACTTGGATTTTTTTTTTTTTTTTTTTTTTTTTTTTTTTTTGGACTAAAGCATGAAAATACCAAAATATGGTTGCAGATATTTAGGAAAAATGCTAAGTTCACATACTCGTTTCTATGAAAAAGCAATGCTACAGCCAGTTATTCTGTTCTGAAATGTGCGTTCTGTGTCAAATGTCTGTTTTTGTTTTGGACTGTGATTCTGCCCACTGCCAATTGGCCATTTAACGGAAAAAACACAGTGTATTGCAACCATGAAAACCAAACGAACTAACTGGTTTAAAGATTGCTGATGCTACCCAAACTAAAATGCCTCAGCATCCTGTGAAATCTCTGTGAATGGGAGCATATTAAAATCCTGATAAATCAACTCATCAACTCACAGTGTGTAAGTCTCCTTGCCTTCCATTGTCATTTGCACTCACAGATGCATGTTCTCAATCTGGCAAACCGCGTGAGCGTCTAGTCTGAGGAGGAGGGGGAAACAACGATCTCCAATACTTTTAATTCGGACTGCAGTACCCATTTCAACCACTTGCTGTCAACATTACAGACTGCACATTTAAACGATTATTTAAAAAAAAAATTCTGAAAGAATGCTGGCTGACGCTTCAGCAGAATCAAATACCATTGATTAGCAACCTAGTATGTCACAGTAGGTCTGTCTTTAAAGGGTTATAAATTACTGTTAAAAATCAATTTCCCTATGGAGAAAATGAATGGAGTTTTACTTCCGAAACCCGACTGTTGCACTCTATTGTGACTAGGGAAACTATATGCAAATGAGACGACAGGATCACGCCCATACTTCTGTCCAGCAGCGCTCCATCATTCCTTGCACCTGTGCAATTCCTTGGAGAGAGAAAAGGATGTGTTTAAGATATTATTTCTCATAAATGTTGAGGGTCATATCCCTATAGTGCAGTAAAGGTCTCTTAATGTGATTTAAGACAATGTTTTCTGATGCATTGAACTTTGAGGAGTGAAGCATTAAAGAGGGATTTTAAAGGAATGTTTTTCTTCTTCTGTGGAACACAAAAGAAGCTATTTTCACACAGTGAATGTACAACACAACACTGAATATAAATGTGACATTATGAGAAAAAACGTTCTGCAAGTATTTTCTCTTTGCAGCAACCGTTAAGACTATTCTGTTCTAAGCTTAACGGGTAACCTCTTGTCACTTTTTGCTGTGCACACTGCACAATTGCTTATTATCGTGAAAACTGCAGTGAGATGTGCCTCGTCAGTCATTTCTGTAAAAAAAAAAAAGTGTGAGAGGTCAGAGTTTAAGAGCTGTAAAAGTGATTGGTGCATTTGAAAAACATAAAGGTCGAGGTGTAAAAGTTATGGAACACAGGCTGCAGAGGTCAGTCAAAAACAGCATCAGTGTCAATGGAGACCGGCCACGTCAGCAGCGTGCAGTGAAACATAATCTGTAGCTGACAAAGAAAAATGTAGCGTTTTCTACATGCACGTGTGTGTGTGTGGGGCCATTTAATGCAAGGCTGTTTGATCATCCTACAAAGCCACTCCTTTCTACACACACCCACTTTTGCACACACTAATATTTTCTCAGATACATGGTTATTGGTGCCAAGTGAGATTACAAAGTCCCTGAGGACATTGCCTGCGGAGCTGCCACAATGGAAGCGCTTTACACCTACGTTAATTTATCTTCAGTACACACACACCTAGTTAGTTAGGCAAAAGAGAGATGCTACCATGGTAGAACTCACCGTGTGTTTTTACCCTATAAAATAGTGATTGTGTTGGTGAAGTCCTCGTTAGTTTGGGGTCATTAGAGATTTAATTAACATTCATGTTGACTAAGCACTACCCTCCATTGCCATCATTAATTGTTGAGTGTGTGAGCATTCTCTGTTATGCTGCTGTTTTTAATTAAAGGCTTTGTGTATGTTAAGAGAGAGACCCGGAGGAAACTTTTAATGCTCAGTGGTGGCTCAAAACACCTAATGGTATTCTCAGGTATGTCTCATTTAAATATCCACTTCCTGTCAGAATTTTCTGCATGATGCAAAATGAAATTGGCTGTTACTGTACCTTGTGACCACATTTTGAGACATTTGAATCTCTATTGGAGACATGAGAGAAGATGCAAGAAACTCCTTTTGCAGTACATTTAATCTCATTGGTTTCTAGGACAAACAGTTGAAGCATTAATTCATTGATGGGGGAAGAACCATGATACTGGGTATTTGGGTTTCTAGAATTCACATCAGTGTTGTTGTTCTTAAGTCGGGTCTCAAGTTCGAGTCCAAGACCATGGCCCGGTTTCAGAGACAGAATTAAGCATGAGTTAAAATGGGACATTTATGTGGGTTTTTTAAACGTGCCTTATATAAAAAAAAACATTACTGTTGTGTATCTTGAGATAAAACAATGGCTCTGACTTAAGATATCAGTGCAAGTTGTTTTCAGTTAAGACAGCTCAAATATGCATTTTAGTCTGGGACTAACTTTTCAAGATTCAAGATTCAAGAGTTTTATTTGTCACATACACAGTTATATACAGAGTATACAACCGGCAGTGAAATGTAAACAGGTCCGCTCCATTGACAGTGCAAATTCACAGTAAAAACACAAGGAGGAAATTATAATAGAAATAGGATAAAAAACTATATATATATATATATATATATATATATATATATATATATATATATATATATATATATATATATATATCTGTAGAATTATAAATAATCAAGTCAAGTAGAAGAAAAATATATATATATAAAAAATAAGAATAAAGAAGTGGAATAAAGTAATTGAAGTAGACTGTGCAGTGAGTAAACTGTAGACTTATAAATATGTGGTTAACAAATGTATAAAGAGTATAATGTGCAAACAGGTTTATAACAGGTTGTTACACAATAACAACGAGAACAGAAAGTGCAGTGCGATGTCAGTATATCGATGTTTATTCTGAAGTGAAGTCACGTGATGTTAAGTGACTGAGTTCAGGAGTCTGATGGCCTGGGGGAAGAAGCTCCTCCTGAGTCTCTCAGTTTTGGCCATCAGGCTTCGGAAGCGCTTACCAGATGGCAGCAGCGTGAAATGAGGGTTTGCAGGGTGATTAGAGTCCTTGATGATCTTAGTAGCTCTACCTTTGCAGCGTTTGGTGTAGACGTCCTGCAGAGACGGGAGAGCTGACCCTGAGATACGCTCGGATAAGCGCACAACTCTTTGCAGGGCTTTGCGGTCATGACTGGTGCTGTTCCCATACCACGCTGTGATGCACTGAGTTAGTACACTTTCTATCGCCCCTAAATAGAAAGTTTTCAGGATAGATGGTGAAACCCTGGATTTCCTCAGCTGGCGCAGGTGGTACAGTCTTTGCCTGGCTTTTTTCACCTGTGTCTGAATGTGTGCAGTCCAGGTCAGGTCCTCGGAGATGTTTACACCCATGTACTCGAAGCTGCTCACTCTCTCTACTGGTGACCCGCTGATCATGAGGGGGGAGTATGTCCATTGCTGTCTCTTCCTGAAGTCCACAATCATTTCTTTGGTCTTGCCAACATTCAGAGAGAGACAGCTGTCCTGGCACCATGATGTTAGATGATCGACCTCGTCCAAGTATGCCGTCTCATTGTTGTTGGAAATGAGGCCCAGGACAACAGTATCATCAGCAAATTTGATGATAGAGGTGGAGCTGTGTGTGGACAAACAGTCATGCGTGTAGAGCGAGTAGAGCAGGGGACTCAGGACACAGCCCTGTGGAGCTCCCACACTCAGGGTGATGGAGGAGGAGGTGAACTGGCCTATTCTCACCACCTGAGGCCTGCCAGTGAGGAAGTCCTCAATCCAGTGGCAGAGAGAAGGGTTCAGGCCGAGATCCAGGAGTTTGGCGGTTAGCTTAATGGGAACTATGGTGTTAAAGGCTGAGCTATAGTCAATAAATAGCAGCCTTACGTAGTTCCCACTTTTGCTATCGATGTGAGTGAGGGAGGAGTGGAGGACATGAGAGATGGCATCTTCAGTCGCTCTATTGAGACGATAGGCAAACTGAAGAGGGTCCAAAGTGTCAGGAATGAAGGCGCAAATGGTGTTTTTAATGAGTCTCTCAAAGACCTTCATGACTATAGACGTGAGAGCCATTGGACGGTAGTCATTTAGGCAAGAGGGTTTACTGTTCTTAGGGACAGGGATGATGGTGGATTTTTTGAAGGAGGTGGGGACCACAGATGTAGCAAGGGACAACCCGGCGAGCTGATCAGCACAGGACCGCAAAACACGACCTGAAATACCATCCGGCCCGGCAGCTTTCCTGACGTCCACACGCTTGAGTGCTCTCCGTACTTCATCCTCCGAGACAGAGATCACGTGATTGTTGCTGCTCTGAGTGATTTCCTCTAACGCGCCACTTGGTGGAGTCGCGTTGCCGCGGTTACAGTCAAAGCGCGCGTAGAAAGAGTTTAACTCATTCACAAGTAACGGATCAGCGCTCACCTCTGCAGAGGATCTAGATCCTAAGGAGCAGATGGACCTCAGACCCTGCCACATGCGCCGCAAGTCGTTGAGTTGGAAATGAGACTCCACTCGGTCTTTGTAACGGAGTTTTGCGGCTTTAACTGCGCGTCTGAGAGCATAGCAGGACGCTCTGTATTCAGTCATGTTCCCCGATAGGAGACTGGCGTTGTAAGTGGCAGTGCGTGCGTTCACTGCAGCACGGATTGAATTGTCCACCCACAGTTTCTGATTTGAGAAGGACGTTATTGTTATTGTTTGTGTGGCTTGCTCTGTAAGCGTGTTGATGAAGCAAAGCGCCACATCTGTGAACTCGTTTACGTCAACTGAACTCACTCGGAACATGTCCCAATCCACATCGTCCAGAGCTGCCTGAAGCGCGGTCTCTGACTGGGCTGACCAACGCTTAACTTCCCGCCTCACCGGGGGTTCCTGAACGAGCTTTTGTTTGTATTCGGGTGTGAGGAAAATGGCAGCATGATCCGATTTGCCAAACGCTGGAAGTGACCGCACTTTATAGGCGTTCTTAAACGGAGAGTAGCAATGATCCAGCGTGTTTGCTCCTCGTGTAGGACAGGAGACGTGCTGGTGAAAGTTTGGCAGGACTTTCTTTAGGTTTGCTTTGTTGAAATCGCCCGCGACAATGAATGCCGCGTTGGGGTATTTGTTTGTTTTTATTTGTTTATGATGCCGCTGGCAACATCATGAAGGCCAGATAAAGCCAGCGCTGTGTCTGCCTGCAGTGGAATGTAAACAGCGGTCGCGACGACCGCAGAAAACTCCCTCGGCAGATAGAATGGGCGGCAAATGATTGTTAAATGTTCCAGATGAGGCGAGCAGGACCACGAGAGAATGGTGATGTTCCTGGGATCGCACCATTTCTTGTTGACCATGAAGCATACTCCACCACCTTTGAATTTACCGGCCTCGGCTGTTCTGTCCATCCGAAAAACAGAGAAGTTCTCCGACGGCGTCACAGCTGTGTCCGGGACCGCGGGCGTGAGCCATGTTTCGACAAACAAAAAATGTTACAGTCTCTCATGTCCCGTTGAAAACTTATCCTGGCTCTAAGATCGTCCATCTTATTCTTCAAGGATTGAACATTTGCTAGAAGAATGCTCGGGAGGGGAGGGCTGAATGCCCTTTTCCTCAGTCTGTTACGGATACCAGCGCGTTTCCCACGGTGTTTCTTGGTTCTTCGCCGCCGGCTCTGTCCATTGTTCAACTCTGCGTTCCGAAGGATCTCAGATGGCCACAGAGTATCGGTGAATAGTTTTGCTGTCATAGTAGATCAATGCAGTTGATAAGTTTGTAAAAATTGAGAGTAAAAGAAAGTAAAATAGTAAATAAAAGCACAGTCTTCGCGGAGCGACCTGAACGGTGACCAAACACGGCGGTGCCATTTTGTTTTTGAAAGAACTTAAGCTTTGTCTGTGAAACCAGACACATACACTATATTGCCAAAAGTTTTGGACACCTGCCTTTACATGCACATGAACTTTAATGACATCCCATTCTGAATCCGTAGGGATTCTCTTCAACTCTTTTGGGAAGGCTTTCCACAAGGTTTAGGAGTGTGTTTATGGGAATTTTTGACTATTCTTCTAGAAGCACATTTGTGAGGTCAGGCACTGATGTTGGACGAGAAGGCCTGTCTTACAGTCTTTGCTCTAATTCATCCCAAAGGTTTTCTATCGGGTTGAGGTCAGGACTCTGTGCAGGCCAGTCAATTTCCTCCACTCCAAACTCGCTCATCCATGTCTTTATGGACTTGTGGCTTTGTGCACTGGTGCAAGTCATGTTGGAACAGGAAGGGGCCTTCCCCAAACTATTCCCACAAAGTTGGGAGCATGAAATTGTCCAAAATTTATTGGTATGCTGAAGCATTAAGAGTTCCTTTCACTAGAACTAAGGGGCCACGCCCAACCCCTAAAAAACAACCCCACACCATAAGCCCCCTTCCACCAAACTTTACACACAATGCAGCCAGGCAAGTACCGTTCTGCTGGCAGTGAAGTGTGATTTGTCACTCCAGAGAACACATCTCCATTGCTCTAGAGTCTAGTGGCGGTGTGCTTTACACCACTGCATCCAACACTTTGCATTGCACTTGGTGATGTAAGACTTGGATGCAGCTGCTCGGCCACGGAAACCCATTCCATGAAGCTCTCTCTGCACTGTTCTTGAGCTAATCTGAAGGCCATACAAAGTTTGGAGGTCTGTAGCTATTGACTCTGCAGAAAGTTGGCGACTTCTGCACACTGTGCGCCTCAGCATGCGCTGGCCCCGCTCTGTGATTTTACATGGCCTACCACTTTGTGGCTGAGTTGCTGTTGTTCCCAGTTGCTTCCACTTTGTCATAATACCACTAACAGTTGACCGTAGAATATTTAGTAGTGAGGAAATTTCCCGAATGGACTTATTGCATAGGTGGCAACCTGTAACGGTACCACACTTGAATTCACTGAGCTCCTGAGAGCGACCCATTCTTTCACAAATGTTTGTAGAAACGTCTACATGCCTAGGTGCTTCATTTTATACACATTTGGCCATGAAAGTGATTAGAACACCTGAATTCAATGATTCAATGAGAATGATTTAAGTTAACTCAAATATTTGAACCCAGTGAGTTAAGGTAACTCAAATATTTAAATAATAATAATTTAAACTTATTTTCTCTAAACCAGTTTAAGTTATTGCAGTATTTATAACAGATATGGCTTTGACATAGAAACTGTTAATCTCACATTAAATAAACAGTTACACGACTCATATTCAACATTCTACATGATAATCTTGATCACACACAATGGAAATCCAGCCAGAAGCACATTGCAGTAGTCAGCACATTGCAGAGCATCTAGAGGGACAGAGCAATATGGAAAATTGTGTGGAACCTCTGTGGAAGTATTGGCTCTGTAAGCAAACTGGTATGGATCTTGGTGGGGGATTTGAGTCTGAACCAGCCTCTCAAAGCACTTCATAATAACAGGTGTCAGTGCTACAGGACGGTAATCGTTAAGGCTGCTGCTGATGATGGTCTTCCTTGGAAGTGGGACTGTACAGCAGCCTGGGACTGGGACTGGATAAAGATAATGGTGAAGACCCCAGCCAGCTGATCCACGCATTCTCTCAGCACACGTCCAGGGATGTCATCGGGTCCCACAGCTTTCCTCGGGTTTACTGCCTTAAAAGTGTACCTAAATTTGTGCTCCTGAACTACTGTGGACTAGTGGATGTAGTGTGGCTTCCTCCTGTGACAACACCTTGAAGCGAGCAAATAAGTGGTTCAGCTCCCCTGCCCGCGATGCATCACCATCAACAGCCAAGAGATTGCTGGGTCTGTAGTTAGTAATGTGCTGGACCCCCTGCCACACCTGCGTATTGTTGTTGTTCTGGAAGCAGTCCTCAATTTTCCTCCTGTATGAAGCCTTGGCTACTTCAGTTCCTCTCTTCAGGTTGGCTCTGGCAGCACTATACAGCTACCCATCACTAGCCCTGACTGCAGTGTTGCTCTCCCTGTGCAGGCACTGCACTTCTTTAGTCATCCAAGGCTTCTTGTTGGGATAGACCTGGATGCATTCATCCACCATAACAGAATCCATGCAGTACCTAAATATAGGCCAGGACAGCTGTTGTGTACTGCTCCTCTAGTAGCACACTTAATATGCTGGTGGGATTTGGGGCGCACGACCTTTAAAGTCCTCATGAAATAAAAATTTACCCTATTTACTTTGTTAGCACATATTAAAGGTCTTAGGGTGAACAATTAATCCGTGCAAGTTAATACACAGAACAATTTTTTTTGTCGCGGTAATCTTTAATCAAAGTCTGAAAAGTAACTAAAAGTAAAGTAAAACTAACTTTTTGTCACACCTTCCAATGGCCAGTGAGGCAGGGTAGGAAATTTGTTTTATAAACACTTTCTGTTATACTGGTTGAAACGCTCTTCACATCCTAATAGCCATCAATAATAGTGGTCTAAATATTAGTCTCATGACTAGAGATGTTCCGATACCCTTTTTCCTTCCCGATACCGATTCCGGCTCAGGGTATCGGCCGATACAGAGTACTGATCCGATACCTTGGTGTGTATCTGTATATACAGCTGTATATACTACTAGCCCTGTATAAATTGCTAGAATTATTTTATGGTGTGCTTCAGACTTATCACTTAATAAAACATGAACAAATACATACAGTGAACTACTGTATTTATTGCAGTATTTTTATTATCTGACATGCATTTGACAGTAATATTATTTATGTTTAAGCAAAAAGAATTAACACAATCTAACACCAAACTGAAAAGGGTATTTTAGTTTTACAATATAACTGTATAAAAACAGTGCAAAAAACAAATCTAGGAATATAAAATGTATATATTAATCAGAAAATAATCTCTTTACAACAAAACAAAATAAGCAACCATCTAGGCATAATTATTATTATTAGTAGAGACGTATTATTATTACATAGAGACGTGGCTAAATCTACTGTACAACAGTAGCCTAATATATTCTGCCTAATATATTTCTTCACATTAAACCAAACTTTTATTTTGACGGGTTGCTGTGAAGAGCTTTGAGTGTCTGTGTTCATTATATGACCGTTTTCTCAAATGAAACGGTAAATGCTCATGAAGTGACGGTTTATGCGTTTGTGTCCTCATATAGTGACACACAGCAGAGACTACAAAGATAGCGAGCGAGCGAGTGTGTGTGTGTGTGTGTGTGTGTGTGTGTGTGTGTGTGTGTGTGTGTGTGTGTGCTCATGTACATGCTCATGCTCGCCTGCGCATCTCCGCCCGTCATACACACGGAGACGCAGAATTAGCAGGGAATATTTAAATAGTATTTTGCAGTTTAATATTCACAGACACTAGTATATATTCGGCTACAGTCTGAAGCCCTGCGCTTAGATTAACACGGAAGCGACTGAACGCAGCTGCTTGTACTGAATATACTCGGGAGTCAGTACTACAGAAATGCTGGTATCATTACATTTTTTAAATTTCAGTACTGACTTGGTACAGAAGTACCCGTACTTGTGACAGTTGCCGTTTTACTGGCTGGTTTGGTCCAGTCTGAAATACTGCTAAACAGCAGACATACTGCTAACGCATTTTCATTTGGGGTATGGTATCGGATCGGTACATGGGTTCAAGTACTCGCTGATACCGATGCCAGAATTTGTTGTGGTATCGGTGATATTTCCGATACTAGTATTGGAATCGGAACAACTGTACTCATGACCAAAATATTTTCACTCAATCATTGCAGATGTCCTACCAGCCTGTCAACATATGTATTTCCATATCTCTGGGCACACATCATCAGCGCTTTCCATGAGGCTATGCAGAGTTGTAGACAGCCACAGCAGCCCCCGTTTACAGTTCCTCCTGAACCAAAACAAGCAGCTTATGCTGCGTTCACACCATGTCGTAACCGTAATTATGAGATTGCAATCCATGGTGTTCTACCTGGAGCTGATTTATGCATTTCTATGGCAACTATCAACACCAAAATGATCTCATGGGGGATGGGTAGAATTTCATGCCTTCAAAGTTAGCTTGCTATTGTTAGCCTCTCCGAAATTGCCTACCCTACTTTTAAGAAAATTTATGAAACATATATTAATCCTTGTAAAAGCACAAAAATTATTCAGTCTAGAGCAGTGAGTATTTTTTTCTGTTTAATGTTTGATTAACATAAAAAACACAGACAGCTGCAGGAATATTAGGCTGCTGTCACTTTAAGAGCTAATGCATGGATCCTGATAAACATGAACATTTTCTTTCTCAACTGTTTACATTCACTTAAGACATAACTATGTTTACGAGGATACTTGCCAAGGTGGGCATTTAGACAATTTTGTTTGAATGAGTCCGTTCAAACGCAAGAAGGATGAATGTGTCTAGTATGAATGGAATCCCAATGTACTACATTCGTCATGTTGTCATTATCATGTGACCTATCAGCGTCAGTTACATTGCTTCATTTCCATTCATAAACCCTCTCCCGTTGTCTCATGGGATAGTAAAGTTTCCACACTTCAGAATCTTGCCGGAAGAAGTAGGTCATCCGGGTACTTTTTGCCTACTCTTTTTTGAGTCCTGTGAACTCTGACATACTTCTTTTGTCACATACTGTTTTTCACCTACTATATTGTAGGGAAGTATGCAATTTTGGATGCAGCCTTAGATAAAGATTTGAGTGACTAATAATAATCTTAACCTGATAAAAAATATTTATTTAATGTTATCCGTGTTATATTTAATCTGCAATAATAATGGGGACTTTTTACAAAGATTTGTTTGGCCATTAACTTTTAAATGCATCATTATGCATTAATATGAGGAGAGTCTCCAACCCAATCTCAATTCGTATGTATTTTATGAGGTGGCTACTTTGTATGACCTCACTCGTACGAATTTGTAAGATTTTTGTTCAATTCTACGTATTTTATGAGTTGCCCAATTCGTATGAATTCTTATGAATGACCTACCCCTAACCCGCCCCTAAACCTACCCGTCACTGGGGTTTAGACAAATCATACAAATACGTACAAATTAACCACCTCGTAAAACAAGTACAAATTGGTCATGAGGTAGCGTTGGAGTCTCTGCATGGAAGTCCCGCGACTGCAGAACAATGTGCTACTGCATTCCTATACAGTAGGAAATTAAATGAAATGTGGAGGATTTTAACTGTGACAAGATGATTGACAGACCAGTTTAAGGTGACAGGATGCATGTCAAGATGCGACAGAGAGCAAAGACACAATTGTATGATGTGGTAGTATGTCCCAAAGCTTGTCTACTCTTTTGCTACACACTCAAAAGTATGTACTTTTTCTTCTTCACAAAAAGAGTACATACTTTTAGGGCATAGTATAAGTAGGCGAATTGGGACGCAGCAAATGTTTGTAAAGGCTAATGTTTTATGCATTTGAGGAATGGAGAAGAGTGTCTTATCTGAATCTAGTCTATTATTTTCCGTTTAGTCATAGCCAATACAGCCTTTAATTTTTTATTTCAAACTTGATTTCATTTTTTTTTTGTGTTCCTGTTAAAATTTAATTACTTCCTTGAACTGGTTCAGAACAAAAAGACGTGTTTCCACTTCCTTCCAATGTAGAAAATTCTAATCAAAATATCCCAGAAATGATTGTTGCTGATTGTCGCCTGGAGCCAGAGTCTACGCCGTAGTGATTCTGAGGTGGAGCCGTGGCATCAAGGTCCCACCCACACTCCCGCTATGGCAGATTCAACTGCAAACACCCCATTTTTATAGTATCAGATAACTACTTAAAACCAAACACTTGAACATACATCAGCGTGATAAGTACTACCTAAAATGACAAAAAAAAAAAAAAAAAAAAAAAAACATCTTTGGAAAAAAAATTAAAGGGTCATGAAAATATGGGATGATTTTAGTCTCAAAATGATTAATAAATGCATGCACCATTATCCATGAACTTGATAAATGTTGCAGATATGTTTTACTATCCTCAAACAAATGCTTTTCAAATTGTGTGTGCAAAATACAGAATTACATGAATGTGCAGCAATTTGTACAAATAGAGACATTTTTGTAAATACAAATGTTTTCTTTTGCATTAGTGTATCATAATTTGCGCATGCAACAAAGATGTGAATTTGTGAATCATGTGGCACGCATGCATTTATTGGCATCTTTTCTGAGTCAATCTCATTTGATTCATTTGGATTTTGAGATTTTCTTTTCGCATTTTCAAACATTTCACAACCCACACACAAACAACTACCAGTGAATATGCCTGGTGCTAATTATTAATGCATGCACAAATACCAAATGTGCATTTCTACATTTAAACTAATACTTTACAACTTGTGTGTGCAAAATCCAGATTGACCTGAATGTGCAGCATTTTGTACAAATAGAGACATAGTTGTGAATACAATAACTTTGATTTTGTATTAATGTTGGTCAGAATTTGTGCGTGCAATGAGTAAGATGTGCATTTGTGGATCCGGTGACACATGCAGTCAATGACTCATTTGCGAGTCAATCCTATTTGATTCATTTGGATGATGAAAACATAATGAAACCCCAAAACACATTTTTTGAGATGTGAACAGATACGTACAGGCTGCACATCACTGAAAACACTAAAGTCACTCATACATTTTTTACCAACAATTGGTTATTTTTGTGTTGAAAAGCAAAGTCGAAACAACGTGAGGTAGAAGTGTGCTTTCACGAATCTGAGAATTAACTCTTTTAACCCAATCACTGCGCTGTATTACGCATGAGATCACATTACAGGGGAGAATTCAAACAACATGCAGAGCGTGCATGAGAACGGTTTCTGCGTGGAACACCAACATAATTTTCGAGTCTATTCAAAAGAATGTTGTGGTCGATGGCATCAAATGCAGCAATAAGATCCAGTAACACTAATAGAAAGATTCAACCACAATCGGATGATAAGAGCAAATTATCTAACTGCTCTAACTCTAATGAGAGCAGTCTCAGTACTATGATACGGTCTAAATCCTGACTGGAAATCCTCACAGATACCATTTCTTTCTAAAAAAGGAACATAGTTGTGCGGATACTGCCTTTTCTAGTATTTTTGACAGAAAGGGTACTGGCCTGTAATTGACTAATTCTCTGGGGTCAAGTTGCGTTTTTTAATAAGAGATTTAATAATAGCCAGCTTAAAAGTTTTCGGTACAAATTCTAATGACAAATATTAATTAATTATATTAAGAAGATGACTTAAGCATCTCCTTCAGTAGCTTAGTCGGTATAGGGTCTAACATACATGTTGATTTAGATGATTTAACGAGTTTGGACAATTCTTCCTCTCCTATAGCAACAAATGAATGGATTTTTTTCCTCAGGGACACTACAATGCACTGTCTGTCCTTAGGAAAACAAAAAAACATGGTTTTACCATGGTAACCACAAATTAACCATGCTTTGCTACTCTAACCATAGTTTAACCATGGTATTTGTGTTAAAACTGTGGTTATATAATTGGTAATGAACTAGCCAAAAAAAAAAAAATACATGGTTACTACACTTTTACTATAATTAAACCATGGTTAATTTTCATAAGGGTGATGCAGTACTGTAGTAGACGGTCGCATAGCTATACTTTTCTCCCTAATATTATAGAACAAGAAACAAAGTTCATAAAATAATTATTGTTGTGCTGTTTGGAAACGTCAGAAGTTGAAGCTTTATTTCTTGTTAATTTAGTCACTATATCAAATAAATACATAGGGTTGTGTTTGATTTATTCTAAGAAAATTGAAAAATAAGTAGATCTAACAGTTAAGGCCTTTCTGTATGCAATCGTGCTCTCTTTCCATGAAATATGAAAAACCTCTAGTTTTGTTTTCTTCCAGCTGCGCCACCAATGAGTCTTTTTCCATTATCTACATCAGGGGTGGGGAACATTGATCCTGGAGGGCCACTCTCATGCAGAGTTTAGGTCCAGCCTTGAAAAAAAAAAAAAAAAAAAAAAAAAAAAAAAAAAAAAAAAAAAAAAAACTCACCTGTCTGTAACATCAGTAATCCTGAAGACCTTGATTAGCTTCAGGTGTGTTAGGGTTGGAGCTAAACTCTGCAAGAGAGTGGCCCTTCTGGATCAACGTTCCCCACCCCTGATCTACATGGATATTAAAATCACCAACAATTAGTACTTTATCTGCAGCCAGTACTAACTCTGATAAAAAAAAAAAAATCAGCAAGTTCTTTGCTAAAGTCTGTATTGTTCCCTGGTGGCCTGTATACAATAGCCAGCACAAATGTCAAATGGGATTTATCATTTACACTAGATAGTGTTATATTAAGCACCAACACTTCAAAGGAATTATATTTGAAACTAGACTTTTAAGTAATGCTGAAGATATTACAATAAATTACAGCAACACCTCCTCCTTTGCCTTTCAGACGAGACGTGTATATAACAATAACCTTTGGGGGTGGAGTCAATATCAGCTTCTGTGCCTTCAGCAAGAACTCTGTGTGAAAAATGGTCTCAAGAACATATTTATGTAATAAGACAGGAGTATAATGATGAGCAAGCAGCAATTTTAATCATTATAATTGGGGACACACGTGATTTATGTGTTGTATGCACTATCGGGAGTTTTAGCTCCGCTCCTATTGGGAAAAAAAGTCAATAAAGAACCTAGTGGCTTATGTGTGTGTATATTATATATTATACAAAAAGGCTGACACAGAGAACAGATGGTAAGTAAAAGTCTTTGAGCAACCAGAGGTGAGCGGGGCAGGTAAGTGAAATGGAAGATGTTAGCAGATGAATATAGCAGATAGCTGGATGATACTGTACTCTTGTCTTGTAGATGATGCGGGAAACTCAGATGGAGGAGACACAGAGGGAACAGCGGATACTGGAGACATGGAGACTAGGAGACTGGACACGGAGAACACTGGAGACACGGAGAATGCAGGTAGGTAGCACAGGGGAGTCCTTGAGGTAGGCATAAGCAGAGCTATGTGCGAACGAGACCGGACAGTGACTGACTGAATGCATGGGGTTTAAGTGCTGGCGGTGATTGCTGGCAATGGTGACGTGCAGGTGTGTGTGATCAGTATTCTGGTGATGGAGTGTGCTGTGATTGGGAGAGGGTGGAGCTTGTAACATTACCAGAAGCATTACTTGTAACATTAGAACAGAAGGATTGTGAGGTTTCAGGAGTGACACATGGAACGTGGGATGAATCCGATACTGAGGTGGGAGCTGGAGCTTGTATGTGACCGGGTTGATCTGTTGAATGATGGGGAAGGGGCCAATGAACCTGGGACTCAACTTCTGGCATGGCAGACGCAGTCTGATGTCCTGTGTTGACAGTCAGACGTTCTGCCCAGGTTGGTACGCTGGAGTCTTGGAGTGGCAAAGGTCTGCGGTCATTCTGCGTCTGCGAAGAGCCCATTGGAGTTGATGGTGGGCTGAGTCCCAGACCCTCTCTCTCTACCGGAACCAGTAGTCTACTGCACGGACGTCAGAGGGATCCCCCGACCAGGGGAACAGACGGGGTTGGTAAACAAATATGCACTGAAAGGGAGTGAGAGTCCGGTGGAAGGTTGACAAAGCGAATTCTGGGCGTACTCGGCCCAACTCAGGAACTGGTTCCAGGAGTTCTGGTGGCCATGACAGAAGGTACGGAGGAAGCGGCCGATCTCCTGGATCTTGCGTTCCGTCTGCCCATTTGACTGGGGATGGTACCCCGAGGAGAGGCTGACGGTCACACCTAGGAGGGTGAAGAAAGCTTTCCATACTCTTGAGATAAACTGAGGACCTCTGTCGGAGACGATGTCTTCAGGAATGCCATAATAACGGAATATATGGTTAAACATCAATTCAGCAGTTTCCATCGCAGTGGGTAAACCTCTCAGAGGAAGCAGATGGCAGGACTTGGAGAATCGGTCTACAACCACTAGGACGCAGGTACACTTGTTGGAGACAGGGAGGTTGGTAATGAAATCCACTCCTAGGTGTGACCAGGGACAGTTAGGAATGGGCAGAGGATGGAGCTTGCCGGTGGGAAGATGACGAGGGTTCTTGGAAATGGCACATTCCTGGTATCCCTGCACGTACCTTCTGACGTCAGATGCCATATTGGGCCACCAGAAGCACTGTTTAAGCAGTGTGAGGGTTTCCATTGACCCCGGGGTGGCCAGTGCCCAGAGAAGTGTGGGAGGAGTGGATGAGTGGAGTGCGCTGGGTACGAGTGATGACATTCTTGGGACATGGTCGATAGGAAATTGTGAAATTGAACCGGGTAAAGAATAAAACCCATCGAGCCTGGTGGGGGTTCGATCATTTTATATTATATTCTAGGTTCTTGTGGTCCGTTAAGACGAGGAAGGGATGTTGAGCACCCCCTAGCCAATGCCTCCACTCGTCAAGGGCTAACTTCATATCCAGGAGCTCCCTGTTCCCGATGTCGTAGTTGACTTCCGCCGGGCTGAGCTTGCGGGAGAAGGCACATGGGTGGAGTTTACTGAGGTTCCCCTGCTATTGGGACAAGACCGCTCCCACTCCGGTGGGGATTGAGGTGGACAAGGAGGGGAGCGGTGGTGAAGGCGGTCTTGAGGGCCTCAGAAGCTTCCGTGGCAGCTGGTGACCAGGACAGTGACTTGGACTTGTGACGTAGGAGAGTTGTGAGGCGGCTGGAGAGGGAACTGTAACCTCGGATGAACCGGCAATAGAAGTTGGCGAAGCCTAAAAACCTTTGGAGCTCTTTGATGGAAGTGGGAATGGGCCAGGACTGGATGGCGTCCACCTTCCCCTCGTCCATCCGGATGCCACTGCGGTCGATGTTGTATCCAAGGAACTGCACTAAGAACTAATGAAGGAGCATTTCTCGGCTTTCAGGAACAGATGGAACTTCCTCAGGCGTTTCAGGACCTCCGCAACATGGTGGCAATGTTTGGCAAGGCTCCGGGAGTAGATCAGGATGTCATCAATGTATACTAGCACGAATCTGTTAAGACACTCCCGGAGCACCTCATGGATGAAGTCCTGGAATACTGAGGCCAATCTATATGGCATCACGAGGTATTCATAGTGGCCAGTAGGGGTCACAAAGGCGGTCTTCCATTCGTCCCCCTCACGTATCCGGATGAGGTTGTACGTGCTGCGGAGGTCCAACTTGGTGAACACAGTGGCACCATGGAGATGTTCCAGCGCAGCGGGGACGAGAGGAAGGGGATATCTGAACTTGACTGTGAATTTATTCAGGGAACGGTAATCGATGCAGGGCCTCAAGCCTCTGTCCTTTTTGGTCACGAAGAAGCTTGTTGAAGAAGCAGATGTAGATGTTCCCAATGCAGGAGATCCACTTGAATCTGGACAGGACCCACCGAGGAGCAGATTTGATGACGACTTAGTGGTTTCCCAGTTATGGAGTGGATTTGGTAGATCGACGAGGTGGCTGACGTCCGGAGCTTGAGCTGGTGGCAGAGGGTGCCCGAGATTAAATTACTGGCTGACCCAGAGTCGAGGAGAGCATTGACTGGAAGAGAAACACCGGCAGCAGTAAGGTTTATTATTGTGGTGAGTGGTTGCATTTTATTCAGAGAAGGGATGATGGCACTCACCAATGGACGAGGTGGACGAATGGGGCATTCAGTAATGAAAAGCCCTGCAGATCCACAATATAGACATAAGTTCAGGGTCAGCCGCCTCTGCCGCTCATCCAGCGTCACCCGAGAATTCTCCACTTGCATGGGTTCCTGGGCTGGTTCTGGAGGGCTGACAGGCTCTGGTCAGTGGAGGACAGGAGAGGGTATCGACTGGCCCTGGTGCTCTTCAAGACACGACTGCATACAAGTGGCGAAACGGATGGACAGCTGGATAAAACGTTCAAGGCCGATGGTATCCTCGTATGCAGCGAGATGCAACCGCACTCGAGGATCCAAACCCTGATGGTAAGTCGTCGGCAGGAACCGTTCATTCCATCCACTGGCAGCAGCGAGGGTTCTAAACTGAAGGGCATACTCATTAACAGACTGATTTCCTTGTTTAAGGTGGTACATGTTGGCTTTCCAAAAACCTCCTTGAAGTGATTAGTGAAGCTGGAGAGACACTGAGTGATCGGGTTGCCTTGGGACCAGAGAGTTTCGGCCCAACGAAGTGCTTTGCCTGATAACTGGGAGATAATAAACGCTATCTTAGCGCGATCATCAGGAAATAAGTGCGGTTGCATCTCTAGGACCAGCGAGCATTGGAGGAGAAATCCGTTGCAGTCCTCCACCGAGCCAGAGAAGGGCGCCAGTTTAGCCATGGGACTGGCATACACTGGTGGCGAAGAAGTATGTAGTTTCCAGAAGTGCTCGCTGGTGAAGGTGAACGCGCAGGTGCAGGTGCAGGTGCAGGTGCAGGAGTTGTGGTGAGAACACTGAAGACTTGGAGAAACACAGAGAATGCAGGTAGGGGAGTCCTTGAGGTAGGCATAAGCAGAGCTATGTGTGAACAAAATCAGACAGTGACTGACTGAATGCATGGGGTTTAAGTGCTGGTGGTGATTGCTGGTGATGATGACGTGCAGGTGTGTGTGATCAGTATTCTGGTGATGGAGTGCGCTGTGATTGGGAGAGGGTGGAGCCTGGCGTGCTTGTAACAATGCATATATATATTATGTGTGTTTGTAAACTATGATTTTATGATTCTTTTTGTGTATTGAAATTATTCTAATATGAATATTCAGCCTGTCATTCGAACTGTGTATACTTGTCTGGTTGTTTCTTGGCTGCATTTAATTTTGAGAAATTAAATGAAACGTTTGTCTAGATTTGAGATGTCTGTATTAAAATACTATATTTACCCTTTCATCCAGACAGTTTTTAATTGTTTGGTTGATCTTTGGCTGCATTTAATTCTGAGGAAGATGTTTATTTAAAAGCTGAATGTTACTACTCGAGACCTCATAGAGACTGGGAGTCGAGGCGGCACTTGCAGCTGGAAGTCCTTTCAGGGGCAGACTGTAACCTTGGTTCCCTGAAAAGGGAATGAGACGCTGCGTCGCACTGCCATACTTCCAGCATGCCCATGATCGACTTCTTGCCTATCAGAAGCTGACATCGTTTGGTCTGGGTGTACTTTATAGCTTCCTGGTCTTGGCATCACCCACCTATAACATTCCGCCACACCATTGGATGGATTTCATACATGCTTCAAGACGCAATCACACATAGACTTTCCCACAGCGTCAATTATTAAAGCGTCTTGTTCCTTTTTCAAGGAACCAAGGTTACAGTATTAACCAAGACATTTTGTAGGCCAGAACCCAGAAATTAATTTGCTATGTTAGCACTTCCGAATCCATTGTTCTGTGGTTTTTGGTTAATCCCTTCTCCCACAGCCCCCATTTTGGCAAGTGGGGCATAAATGACATACCCAAAATAAAAAGGTTTCTGCTCATAAGTCATTCAGAATAGACACATAACCAACATATATTTATAAAGCCAACACTTGAGAGTTTACGGTTCAATAATTACTCTGACTGTTATTAATATGGAGATATATAATCTCAAACCAAAATAAAAATATTAAGAATATATGTTTTAAATGTATAAAAATGGGGCTGTGTTGTAGAAACTAAGCACAATGTAGCTGAAGCCACAGTTGTCATGCATGCTTCATTTCAAATCTGAGAATGTTATCTATAAAATAATGTTGTTGAAATATGTATGGCCTTTTATAAGCAGCTAATCACTACACCTGCTTAGCATTTATAATGTAAACATCCTTTATTACTGACATGAAAATACCCCAAAATGCATGAAAATCATGCACAAATCATATACTATCATAAGTGTGTGTTCATTAGCTTCTTGTTTTACATGTATAGATGTTTCTTTGGGTTTGTTTTTCACGGAGCTCAGAACGAGGAAGTGTACAAGACATTATCACATAAAGTGATTGACAGCTCTAGACCGAATGAGCACTCGCTGAGGTCACAACTCACACAAACCAGGAACAGAACATAAACACAACTCTATGCAAGCTCTTCAAACTCTTCAGGTTGTATAATTCAGTGGGAAATTAATATAAATTCATGACAAAATATTTTGCAAACATGTTAATAAATCAATATTTCTCCAAATATGCAGACTTTTGGACTAAAAGCCCTAACAAACACAGCTGTGTGAACACAAATAAACTGCAGCAGACGTGACTGAATATGAGTGTGCTTTTATTCTATTCAAAATATCATAAATTACTGATTATTTTGCCCGATTAATGACAATACAAATTAATTTTTCATAAACAGTGGTCAAATATCGATGCTGGAGTCTTAAATCTTTCTAATGATACATAGTTTGTCCAGATCAAGTAAGATTGTGATGTTTTAATATGCAGTAAATGCTGAACAACAATAATCTGGGGCTGTCAGCAATGCGGTGCAGGTTAAATGCTAGAAAGTTATCAGTAATACCCTCCTGTAATTGTTTGTTAGAAATTTTACTTGTCTTGTAAATGGGACTGCAAAGTTTGTCTGGGACATTAAACAAAACCAGCCGATAAACAGATTCTTATCTATTCACTAGTCTTTCCTCGTTGTGTTCACACTCTTGCAAACTATTATAATTTGAACCTTAAGGGAAAATGTTTTATATAATGTTAAAAGTTATATAATGTATAACATGCTTAGTGATGGTGACGGTGGTGTAGTTTGTTTATAGCCTATGTTTAGCATTTGACTTCTGCTGATTGCTTTTACACTTCAAAATTTATAAACGTTGTGTTCATTTATGAAAGGTTATCACTCATTACAGATTATCCTGTTGGGTTTTTGTCGAGGGAACCATGGTGCTGCCAGTGATGCCATGCCAAGTTTAGCCTACAAAAATAAGTCATCACTGCACCCCCTATAACCCCTGGAATTAACATCAGAAATATTCTGCTCTGCTCTATATTTATCATCTGTAAAATATTTGTAGAGCTTTAAAACTTTATTTTCCACCATTGTCTTCATTTCTAATACCTATTAGCATCCTTTACTGAATGCTTCTAAAGTAGGGATACACAGTAGACCAGACACCAGATATTTTTTGTCTCTCAAATGACAGAAAGCATTTTACATTACGCATTTGGCCTTCACCTTTATTCAAAGCAACTTAGCTTTGAATATATACATTTTAACAGTTCATGCATTCCCTGGGAAATTAATTTTGAAATATTCTGAACATAATGTTTCGGTTGACTCAACATTTGATGTAATTTGTAAGTGGTACAATAATTGAAAAGCATGTAAATGCTAGGTGTAAAGGGGACCAATGTGCTTTTGAGTGTGTGAAGGCAACATTTTACACATCTGTTTAGCTAACAAACATTATACTGTTCCAAATGTCAAAGCCCAAAATCCCACAGGAAGCATCTGTGTAGCTGGCACAATTTTCATCTCCTGAACACTTATTCATTCACTTATTCATTATTCCTCACATCCTTGTCCTCACATCAGCTTGTGGCAGGTTCACAGAAGTAATGAGCACAAGTGTGTGTGTGTGTGTGTGTGTGTGTGTGTGTGTGTGTGTGTGTGTGTGTGTGTGTGAGATGCTCTACTAAAGCCAATTTTTATTTGTTTCTTAATTCTGTTTTCATTTTTAAGTATATTCATTCTGGCCTAGCTTCCAGACAAGATATTAAACCAAATTTCTCTCCCAGAAAGCCTTTCAACATACCAATTAAGACATTTAAAAGTTCAGCAGCTTTCTTCCTCTTGCCTCTTAATCTTCTTGTGAGTAAGGACGAAAGAGAGCGAAGGCAAATTGAGTTGTAATAAGTAAGAGGAAAAGAGATGGATCGGAAATCAGATACGCTGAGAGATATTGGCACAGGGCGAGAGAAAGATAGCAGACATTGACAGATCCTGATGAGGAAGGCAAAATGGAGAAGAAGAGGGAGAGAGATAAGAGGAAATGGGCAGCTGTGAAAGTTGACGGCCATTTGCATGGACCGTAAATCATTAATTTTCATTCGATTTCTGGTGACATAAGAGACAGTGACCATTTGTGATGCAGTGTGGGCATGTCCTGTGATGCAACAGTTTAAAAAAGGTGAAATGAGCAGCAACAGAATGTAAACTGTGCCAGAAATGGTTGCTGTTCTAAGCATGTTTGATTCATGTATTGAAAGACATTTATCAAGATATAATGCACTGCTGCAATATCTATACCAGCATATTAAACCAAGAGGAATGGCTACTAGTGACCTGGTGACCTCCATCGATAAAATCAGTGTGAATGGAGCTTAAGTGATTTTGATGAGATAAAATGATATGGATGAAATTTCTATATGGACTCTTTTAGCCAAATGCATTCAATCAATATGCACTGAATCTATGTATCCATTGCAAAACGTATTTGTAACGCATCTGTAATGCATTGCTTTAGGTGTGTGTGTGTGTGTGTGTGTGTGTGTGTGTGTGTGTGTGTGTGTGTGTGTGTGTGTGTGTGTGTGTGTGTGTGTAGAGTACAGTTTTGAACTATATCTGAACTCCATCTGTGCTGTAAACGCTTACACGACTTGATCTGAAGAGAACACAGTCTCCACTTCCAACAAACCAGCACCCAACACATGCATGCAAGAGACCGACTGGCAAACCAAGCAAACATGCGCACACATATACTGTAGAGGAGAACTCAGTGTCACAGACACCACTCTTAATCTAATGGATCTGAACTTTGTGTGAACCTCACAGTTAAAATACTAGTGCACCTGAGCCTGTCCTACACATACAAATGCTCCTACACTCCCAGACATGCAATATGTCAACAACAGTTCAGGTGCTGCTTTCAAGTTTCCTTTCTTGCTTGACCTTCCTTGTGTTTGTGTGTTTACTATAAAATACACTTTTATAAGAATGTGTACAAAAATACACATTTATGTTTTTGGAAGCACTTTATTTTAGAGTCCTGTTCCCCATGTACATACTATGTACTTATTGTAGTAATTGCAATAACTGGGTAATAACTAGGTACTAAGCCTGAACCTAACCTTAACCTGTGTAATTACCTTATATTAGCCAGTACTTATACTGTAAGCATATGTAATTGCACATACTCCAAAATAAAGTGCAACCAATTTTATTTTCTAGTGGCAGATACATTCTGCTTCAGTGTCATAATTTCATGGATCTGAAGAACCTCATGTATTTTAATTGGAGTCTGTTTGAATCCAATTGACAAAAAAAGAAATGTACAATTTGTTGTCCAAAACCAGTCACATGTTTCTTGTAACGCCGTGTCCTAACCAGATGTGATCTGATAAAGTGTCAGGCATCATCTCTTCCATATGAAATCATTGTTCTGACCAGGTGTCGTCACACTGAGAAGCCCCACCCACAGTTAACTCTCATTGGTTTAAAATCCAATACAACTGTAGTACACTTTTTTTTTTCTGATTGACTGTCATTCACATTGACATGCATTACACATTGACATGCATTTTCTCTTTCAATGGGGACCGAATTGTGTGACAGTGGAAATTTGCTGTATAGGATACAGAGTAAATCTATAGCTGTGTTCGATTTGACAGGGTCCCTACGCAGTGTTCACTGCTCCCTACTCACTGAGCTGATTTCTGCTAGGATGATTTCTAAAGGATCATGTGACACTGAAGACTGGCGTAGTGATAATGAAAATTCAGCTTTGATCACAGGAATAAATTACAGAAATTGTATTAATTATTCACAATATTTCTGTTTTTACTGTACTTTCAAATAAATACAGACTTGGTGACATAAGGACTTATTTTTTTTTAAAAATCTTACGACCCCAAACTTTCGAAAGGTAGTATAGTTCCCTGACTACGTCGTTCCTAATTTGCTGATTTGTATATGACATCCTGATCAAGTCAGTGAAGATGGAGCTAAAAAAAATGGTCAGATTTCCCACTTGTAATTCGGAGTTTAGTAAAGATTTAGAAACTAGTAACTATAGTAATTATGACATGATGTGAATGTAGCAAAAATAATTTACTTTGCTCTAAAGCCATAACACAAGGCCTTGTATTTGATTTCCTTCTCTCTGTGTGTGTCCTGTAGGTAATGCGTTTGTAGTGAGTTTGGCTTTCGCCGACCTTCTGGTGGTTTGCTATCCCTACCCTCTGATCTTGCACGCCATGCTGCACGCAGGCTGGTTGCCGGGGGAAATGGAATGTAAGGTCAGCGGCTTCCTGATGGGAGCGAGCGTCATCGGCTCCATCTTCAACATCACCGCCATCGCCATCAACCGCTACTGTTTCATCTGTCAGGCCAACACCTACGAGAAGATCTACGGCCGTGCTGGAACCCTGGCGCTACTGGTCTTAGTCTGGGTACTCACCGCCCTTGCCATTCTTCCAAACCTGGCGTTGGGGTCATTGACGTATGACCCCCGCGTTTATTCATGCACCTTTAGTCAGACGACAAGTGCGGGATACACCATCGCTGTTGTGACCGTGCATTTCCTACTTCCTATCGGCGTAGTTACGTTCTGTTATCTGAGGATTTGGGTGCTGGTGCTCCGTGTGAGGAGGCGAGTCACAACCGACGTCAGGCCACGCCTCCGTCCAAATGAATTGCGCCACTTCTTGACCATGTTCGTCGTCTTTGTGCTGTTCGCCGTCTGCTGGGCGCCACTGAATTTGATTGGCCTGGCTGTAGCGGTGGACCCACCCCGTGTTGCGCCCATGGTCCCTGATTGGCTGTTTGTGGTTAGTTATTTCATGGCATACTTTAACTCCTGCCTGAACGCCGTAGTGTACGGACTGCTCAATCAGAACTTCCGCAGAGAATACCGCAGAATACTTCTGTCACTTTGTAAGCCACGCCTCTTCCTGCAGGAGACATCAAAGGGTGGGACTGAGCGTAGCAACAAGCATTCACCCGGCAACAACAACAACGACGATCAGCCCAAAGCAAACACAATATAATTCACCCACAATATATTTAACTCTTGACAGATATCTATCAAAGAGAGAATGCTGCAAAAAGGTTTTAAATGGCACCCACAAATGTTTTAAAAACTAACATTTTTATGTTTCACTTTAGATACCACCATCTGCAACAAAAAAAAACAACTCATTTGTTCAAAAACCATTAATTTATAATAATTCTCTCTATTACAAAAATGCATCTCACATGTATTATAATCACATTCAATTAATGCATGCTAATGATTGAGAACAGTGCAATAAGTCATTATCAGACAAAAGGTGCAAGCTTGAACATTTTTGTCTTCTCCAAACATGCGCCCCTTGAAAAGAACTTATTTTTCTCACTGATAGTTGGAGGCTGTTTTCTCCAACCATCCATAAATACTCGCCAAATAGATCTCACAAGGCAGTACCCAGAGGCACAGTTTCACAAGTGCTTCCCTAATGATATAACAACATTAAAGAATCGCTTCCCAAATGCGCACACCATTTGTGACCGTTCAGCACCTTGACATACGCTTTCCCAGTGCTCCAATAGCATTAGCACTTTGGGCACTGTAAGTACACCAGAGCCTCCCCTTGTGCTATGCAACCAATTAATTTGAAACTCTACAGAGAAAGTAAAAAAATAGGCCTCCCTTAGATTTACAGCAAAGGTTATCCAAATGTTCTCCTAAAACACTGCAGCAACACACTTGTAAAACTCCCCTATTGCTATGCAAACTCAACATGAGCAACTCCCACTGTTGAAATCTTCCTGTTACCTTCCCACAACTTTCTTCAAGTGGATGCAGCCATATGGGAATATGGCAAAGTGCTGCAAGAACATGTTCCTATATTCTCCATAGGTTTAAATAAAAATTATACGCTCCCTATGTCTGTGCACCAGCAGAACACTGCACATACAGTGTGTTACGGCATACAATTTACATTTAACTTTAACTTTTAACAAAGTAATGCACCAGTTTAGCATTGGATTTATTAACAGGGTTCAAATGATCATGACATTTAATAACGCAAAACTATGAGCATAGGGCTTCACATTTATGTAACACGATAAATAGACTATTCTTTATTATCCTTACTTCTTTAACAGTCCAGTTTCAATGATTAATAATAATAATAATAATAATACCAACATTAAAATAATCATCATTAAAGGGTTAGTTCACCCAAAAATGAAAATTCTGTCATTAATTCCTCACCCTCATGTTGTTCCAAACCCGTAAGACCTTTGTTCATCTTCAGAACACAAATTAAGGTGTTTTTCTTTTTTTTTTTTTTTTATGAAATCCGAGAGCTTTCTGACCCCTCCATACACAGCAATATAATTAACACTTTCAAGGCTCAGAAAGGTAGTAAAGACATCGTTAAAATAGTCCATGTGACTACAGTGGTTCAACCTTAATGTTATGAAGCAAAGAGAATACTTTTTGAGCGCAAAAAACAAACAAAAATAACGTCTTTAGCCAAATCTCTTACACTATTCATGTTGTTGGGCTATTTAGTACTCACACAGTGCAGCGCTTCCGGGTTCTACAGCAGAATGCCGGCTCGCTATTGGCTGTGCACCACATGCATGCATTGTAATGCTTGCATGAATCTTCTTTTCCGTGTCACTCTCCTATGCAATTCACGAATACTCAATAGCCCAACAACTTGAATAGCATAAGAGAGTGACACAGAAGAGAAGTTATTTTTTTATTCGTTATTTTTGTTTGTCAAAAGTGGTCGTTGTGGTGCTATCTATGGAGGGCTCAGAAAGCTCTCGGATTTCATCAAAAAATATCTTAATTTATGTTCCGAAGATGAACGAAGGTCTTATGGGTTTGGAAGACATGAGGGTGAGTAATTGATAACGTAAATGTCATTTTAACCCTTTAATATTTACATAATAAGACATTTACACACTTAAAAGTGCCAGTTTCTTGTCTCAGTCAAACCACAATACTAAAGAAGGACCGAAATATGACCAATTCATACTCATATAATCATTTAAAGGGAGGTTAAGAAAGTCAAAACTGCATTCATCTTTACTTAAGCTATGGATACTTTTACATAGTCTGAGAAAAGTTTCCATCTCAATCATATCAGTTACTAAAATTAAAAATGTTTATATAGTTAAGAGGAACTCTAGCAGTGGCTTTGAGTTGGAGGGAGGAGGGGGATGGTTGTCCCTGATGTATTATACAAAGTATCTGATATTTTTAAAGATTTACTAATAATTCTCTTCACAAATAATGTAGGATTTATGACTTTTACTTTGCTTACCCAGTACTTGTAGTCCGTCTGTCCATGATGACTGTGGTGCACTGGAAAAAGATTGACAAATAATTTAATACATTTCACAAATAATTACATAGAGACTTCAAGTAACACATTAAATTAAAGGTGCAGTAAGCGATTTCTGGTAAACGCTGTTGATATTTGAAAATCACCAAAACAAACATGCATCTCGATGCCTCAGCCATCACATTCACATACATGCTATGCAACACAGGCAACAACTATGGTGGAATAGTCTGTTGTGCTTACAAATGTCATCAGTAAGTGAAAGCAATTTATGTTACTATGATAATTCAGGTTGAATGTCTCATTGTTATTTAGCTCCTCTACTCCTTCAATGGCAAATTCATCCCTTCCATACCAAAAACCAACACAGTTTTAATGCAGGGCTTCCTACATAACAGGATAGTCCAAGTGACTAATATATTACAAATGTGACAAGATTAAGGGTGTTCACACTTGTAGTTTAGTTTGCTTGGTTCATTTGGTCCAGATCTCAATAAAAACCCCACTTATTCCTGGCCCGCTTAGCATTCACATTGGCATTTTAACACCAAACCTAAAGATGAGGATATGTTCACAACCTGATTGGTTGGCTTTTATGATGTATATTTCGTGACGGAACTTAAACATCCAAAACAATTCTGTGTGCTGGGTTAAATGCACTCGTTGTATATGCAGAGCTGAAGAGCTTATAAAATGTGTAAAGGAGTCAAAACAGCACCAGGAATCCCTTCGTCTAACACACACACACGAAGATCTGCTGTGAGGAGATGCGGTTCTGATGCCTGTACCAAACTGTGATGGCAACATCATGACTATGACGAGAAAAAGCAGATGTGCTTGAGCATTCTTGCCTTTTTAGGGTCGCATCTTGTGACATTATGTCCTGTTTTTGGTTCGTTTACATGTCTTTGGTCTGTGTTGCGTTCATATTTCAGTCCCACCACACCGGAGTTTGTTTGGAAGCGGACCGAGACCCATCTTTTCAGTGGTCTCTGGCCGCTTGTTTGGTGCGCACCAGGGTTCTGATGGCAGAGTTCACACGTTCAAATGAACCGCACTAACAGAGCAATCGCACCAAGATTCATTTTAATCGAACCAAACATGCTAAGTGTGAATACCCTAAGGGGTTATAGCGATCACTAAAAGGGGAACCAAAAGACAAAACCAATATTACTCACGTATCGAGAAGAAATAAAGCAATCCCTGCTTCCGTTTTCAGCGCTGGAAAGCTTCTCCAATATTAACACGTGTTCATTTGCCTCTTACTCTTCTTTTTAAAGTTATATTCCCCTGGCCTTTTCCTCTTTTGTATTTTCTCTGCCATCCCCAATCATGAGTGTATACGCGTCTACCTGCTGATATGCTCACTCTATCTCCTCCTCCATCATGAGTGGACACGCCTCTACCTGCTGATTGGCTCACTCTCTCCTCCCCCATCATGAGTGTATATGCCTCTACCTGCTGATTGGCTCACTCTCTCCTCCATCATGAGTGTATACGCCTCTTACTGCTGATTGGCTCACTCTCTCCTCCCCCATCATGAGTGGACACGCCTCTACCCGCTGATTGGCTCACTCTCTACTCCCCCATCATGAGTGTATATGCCTCTACCTGCTGATTGGATCACTCTCTCCTCCCCCATCATGAGTGTATATGCCTCCACCTGCTGACTGGCTCACGCTATCTCCTCCCCAATCATGAGTGTGTATGTCTCTACCTGCTGATTGGCTCACTCTCCTCCCTCTTCATGAGTGCATACGCCTCTACCTACTGATTGGCTCTCTCTCCTACCCCATCATGAGTGTATATGCCTCTACCTGTTGATTGGCTCACTCTATCTCCTCCCCCGTCATGAGTGTATATGCCTGTACCTGCTGATTGGCTCACTCTATCTCCTCCCCCATCATGAGTGTATATGTCTCTACCTGCTGATTGGCTCACTCTATCTCCTCCCCCATCATGAGTATATACGCCTCTTGCTGCTGATTGGCTCACTATCTCCTCCTCCCTCACAAGTGTATATGCCTCTTACTGCTGATTGGCTCACTCTATCTCCTCCCCCATCATGAGCGTATATGTCTCTACCTGCTGATTGGCTCACTCTATCTCCTCCCCCATCATGAGTATACACGCCTCTTACTGCTGATTGGCTCACTATCTCCTCCTCCCTCACAAGTGTATATGCCTCTTACTGCTGATTGGCTCACTCTATCTCCTCCCCCATCATGAGTGTATATGCCTCTTACTGCTGATTGGCTCACTCTATCTCCTCCCCCATCATGAGTGTATACGCCTCTTACTGCTGATTGGCTCACTCTATCTCCTCCCCATCATGAGTGTATACGCCTCTTACTGCTGATTGGCTCACTCTATCTCCTCCCCCATCATAAGTGTATACGCCTCTACCTGCTGATTGGCTCACTCTATCTCCTCCCCCATAATGAGTGTATATGCCTCTACCTGCTGATTGGCTCACTCTATCTCCTCCCCCATCATGAGTATATACGCCTCTTACTGCTGATTGGCTCACTATCTCCTCCTCCCTCACAAGTGTATATGCCTCTTACTGCTGATTGGCTCACTCTATCTCCTCCCCCATCATAAGTGTATACGCCTCTACCTGCTGATTGGCTCACTCTATCTCCTCCCCCATCATGAGTGTATATGCCTCTACCTGCTGATTGGCTCACTCTATCTCCTCCCCCATCACGAGTGGACACGCCTCTACCTGCTGATTGGCTACAAGTGTGATGCGGTACTCAGTCCAATCCACTTTTCAATAGTGTTTTTCAAAACTCGCTTACTGCACCTTTAAACATGATACTTCTTAAGTAGCAAGACTGAAATAGTATTTTCTTGTCAAATGTACTCTAATAATCTTTATTCTATTTAGAACTTCGAAAACTAATTTTACGGTGTAGATTACCGTTTCACACAAAACACGTGTTCACGTTCCGCTGTGTTGCTTCTGAATTGCTTTTCTATGTAAACATGAGCTTAACATTCAGCGTCTCGCATATCCACAAAGCATTTTTAATTTGCCATGAATGGATTTCAACTTGGAGACGCTACGCTCTTTTCCGCTACACTGCACTTTGTCTCACTTATTACAAAAAAACAAAACAAAAAAAAAGTTCTGTGTAAACGGCCTCTTGCACGTTTATTCAGTTACCTGTTCTGACCGGTACGTGGAACTATCAGTCGGCAGGTTGACGAACCGTCATTGATACAAAGAGCTCGATGAGGTAATAATAAAACTATTCAGCAAAATTAAGAACTTCTGTCCTTCGAGAACTTTTTATAGAGAATATTTAGATTAGCATTGCTAATGCCTTACTAATTTGCCCCAATTTATTCCTGACATTCATGCAAAGAAAAGTGAATGATTTAAACATTTTCTTTAGAAATGAATCTCCACGACCTGTGCTCTCCTAACTTTTTGGATTTTTTATTTTTCATTATTCTGAAAAGGATGTTGCTAAGATACTTTTACATTTCCACAGTTTCCTCAGATGTAATTAGCATCAAACAATAGACTGTAAACTGTGTGTATATTGTGTGTGAACTCTTTAAGCCTCAAAAATGTAAAAACTAGAATCTGCCAAAAAAAAAAAAAAAAAAAAAAGAGGGTGAAAAATTCACTGAAAAAAAAAAAACATTTCAATGCTAAATCCTCGATATAAACACCCACAATTCAGTTTAACCACACATCTAGCACTCAACCAACTGACGTGATCAAGAAAATTCCATTTAGCACTAATTGTGTGGCTGTGTTTGCATGTCCTGATCCTTTAGTGTCCCGGGTGCTAAAACAACGCAGACAGTGCGCAAATTAACATCGCTATCAGTCAAAGTGAATTCCCTCCTGAGTCTTAGGTTTAATTTTATTCACATTAATCAGTGGATCTTCAAGTTCAGGGTCAAATTTAAGCCTCAAATTTTACATAATTTTAAATACTTTGAAGTATGAATACCAGTAGCAGTAACGTTTTATTGGGAAGAACTATATATTTTTTCCTTTACCAAAGGAGCTTCAATTCTGATTGCAGTGAGTAATAATGCTTTATGAAAGACATCAATGCACTTATTAAAATCTTAAGTATATTACAATCTTAAAATTTTGTACGACTTATCATTTAATGTAATTTTATAATCTGTTGAACCATAGTGCCCTTTGGCTTCTGTAATGTTATTCTTATTTCACATGGTTATAAGCAGATTTAATTTTGTATCCCAGTAAAATTGGAAAAATGTTAGTGAAACCCAAACACCATATGCTCCGAGAGTGCTCAGGGTGTTAAAAAAACTCTTACCAAGAGTTAGAGTTCAAGTTTACCTGACTATTTCAAGTTCTTAGTAACAATCATCTATTTTAGCTGTGAGTTCATATCAGACCATGTGACATCTTTACCTGGAGTATTACAAATAGGCTGCAGTCACCCCTGAGGGTGATTCAAAAGCACAATAAAGATGTCGTGAGAAAGAGAGTGACATACTTGTTCTGTTTACAGTTCCAGTGTTATCTTAGTAATGGAGTTTGTCGCAGTTCAGTGAATGACTCCATATGTCTCTATGCATTTAAAACACGTCACGCCATCAGTCACAATATCTTAGTATTCCAACTGAGTGCCCAAGCACTCGCATAACGTACTGTTTCTATGGGTATTCCTCTTTTATATCAGTTTCACTCATGGGTAACCCGATCTTAGTATTTACGATGAGAGTAAAATAATCTTAGTAACTTCAAGGAATATCTCGCCCTTCTTAATGTGACGAGATCACATGCTCATTTCTTAGTACCTTTGATGATGAATAATCTCTGTATTTACGACAAATGCTTGTTCAGTAATCTATCTGTCTTGGTAAACCTGATCTGAGTGCTGGCATCTTTGTATCTGCAGTTTCTTGTCTTGGAATTTTTGATGAGTACTCCTACTTTAAAATTTAAGAAGAGCTTTTATCCAGTGATATTCCCATCGGTGGAATAATTATGATGTGCTTCGCTGAGAATGAAGAAATATATTTATTATTGTATGTATTTGTTATTTTTATGAATTATTTTTTCAATGGTTTTGTTGTTATTGCTACCTTCTGTGCTTTGATACCATTTCCCAGTCTGTGAGTGTCAATTATGATCTTTGGACCTGCAGTAAACACTGTAATTGTACTGTATTTGGCCAGTTTAATTTTTTTTAATATGGTACAAGTTTCCACAAGAAGTCTTCTTAACTGAGTTTACTTAAATGGTTTATGCCAAATGATTATCTTTGCTCATTTATTTCCGATTGTGTATCCCCAGAAGAAAACACTGTGCCGATTGTGTTACCTCAAGGTAAGGAGCTAAATTAAGTCAATAAATGAATAAACCCTTGAAGTAATCTCAACCAACAGGTGCATCTTATCAGTGTGTCTTAGTACTCGGGTAAGTTCTCTCATCTTAGTAATGCTGCTGTAGTGTTGAACATGAACTGATGTACTACGTTTGTAAAACTTAACTTAGTAATGAATTAATCGGGTCAAACTGTTACAGCCCCAAACACTTGTGATATTTATACCGCAAAATGAATGTGCATGAACATTGATTGTTTTCTTTGAATTTTTTGAATTTGTGAGCTTAAGGAACAGGACAGCATTATCTTTGGACAAATGATGGCATGAGTGATAAATTGCTAAGAAGAGGAATGGAGTGATTCAAAAGTCTCTAAAAGTGATGTATTATTGTGAAATGGTCTAAAATGATTTCAGAAGACTGATGGTGTAAGATTGTACATGTTAATAAAACTTTTATTTTTAAGAAGTGTCTGGTTTTTGCTTTAATCTGACTGGAATAAAAGGAGTAAAAACACCATCACGACTGGTGGACTGAAAACAAGCTGCTGGAGACCCAATTCGTCCTCTTTCTCCCTATACACCGCAATCCTCCAGTGGTCCGCTTTTCCTCTGAATACTTTAATAAAGGGCTTTTAAATTTTCTTTTTCCTTCTCCCCTCCAAACCCCTTTTCTTGTCAAATGTATTTTTCCATCATCACTCAATCTCTCTGAATGTCACTCCTTTTTACAATCATTCCCTCCCTGTTGTCACTTCTTCCTCTACACATCACTCTCTCACCTTTTTCTTTGTCTCCTCATGTCTTTCTCTCATTCTTTGTCAGATCCTACACAGTAATTCAGGGGACCTGCAAGTTAAAAATTCAAATTTATTGTTTTAATTAAGCCTTATTTTGTAGAGTTCTGTTGACATAATAATGTTGATCATTACATCAACTTGATATTGCCTGTAATTTTAACTCAGATTTCTTTGTTAATTGGCTCTTTTTTTTTTTCCTCTCTGGAGAAGCGTTCAGTCTTTCTGCTTTAAATAGTAAATCCACAATGGTGCGAGCGCAACTGCCTTTTAAAGGGAATGGGATATGACAATCCCATTAAGTCAATAGGGACAACCCTTTTAGACCATGCGCCTGGCGTGACGACCATTTTTCCCGTTGTTAAATTAGCAAAATTGGATTTGGACACGCCCTAAGTACACTTGCACCGTGTGCTTTAGACCATGCGCTCAGATCGTTAAAATAGGGCCCTTAGTGTTTAATGCTGTATGTTTGACATAAAAGAGTTTCTGTGTTTAAGTTTGTGTGGTTACCATTGTGCTGAGGTAAACACTATTGACTCTATAAGCAATGACTGCGCTAATGCCAGTAACAATATACTTGTTCATTAATGTTAAATAAGTTATGTTAGCATGTGCTATAGTTGATTTAAACTAAATAGATAATATTAATGGGTTCCAACTCTGGTAGTTGGAGCGACTTAATTTTTTTGAGTAATCAACTTAAAAATGTGTGTTTATGCTACAAATTATTAAGTTCCTCTAACTCAATGTTGGTTGAACGTACTAATGGTCAAAAGTTTGGAAACATTACTATTTTCAATGTTTTTGAAAGAAGTCTCTTCTGCTCATCAAGCCTGCATTTATTTGATCCAAAATACAGCAAAAGCAGTATTATTGTGACATATTTTTACAATTTAAAATAACTGTTTTCTATTTGAATTATTTTAAATGTAATTTATTCCTGTGATCAAAGCTGTATTTTCAGCATCATTCCTCCAGTCTTCAGTGTCACATGATCCTTCAGAAATCATTCAGATATGAGGATTTGATGCTCAAGAAACATTTATGATTATTATCAATGTTGAAAACAGTTGTGTAAAACAGGATTATTTAATGAATAGAAAGTTCAAAATAACAGCATTTATCTGAAATTTAAAGCTTTTGCACTGAAGACTGGAGTAATGATGCTGAAAATTCAGCGTTGATTACAGGAATAAATGACATTTTAAAATATATTCAAATAGAAAACAGTTATTTTACTTTTGAATAATATTTCACAATATTACAGCTTTTTTGTATTTTTAATAACATAAATGTAGCCCTGGTGAGCAGAAGAGACTTCTTTAAAAACATAACAAATCTTACCGTTCTCAAACTTTTGACTGGTAGTGTAAATTTTCTCAAAGTTATCATAACTCAAAAATGTATGCAAATTTTGTTGAGCCAACACATAATTTTTTAGAATGTATGTTTCTTTAAAGAGGTCATGACATCCGAAATCAAATTCGCCTTGATCTTTTGACATGCAAGAGGTCTTTGTACCAATAAAACATCCTGTTGCGTTATACTGGCATTGATTTTTAAAATTAAATATCGTTATTGTGTTAATTAGGGGTGTTGCAATATACCGGTATTGGCATTAACCACAATATTTAATATGAATAGTACTCATATGATAATGTGACGAGTAATCCAGAGCCAATATCTGGTTGACATCTGGTTGGCAGCTCCTTTAAGGCTTGTCAGTAAACAGCCACTAGCTGTTGTTATTGGCTAGCATCATTGCATAGGAAACAGTATCAATGCCCTCTCGCTATTGCACACGAGTAAGTGTTTTGAAAGTATTATCCATATAAAACAGACAAAGCATTATGATTATCTCAGTTTGTGTAAATCCACTTGGGGTTCAGAGTATTTATTTTTTCCCACATTAATTTCACACGTCTAGTACAATTATGTGGTTTTGTTTCATTAATACAGTGTAGACTCTTTTCTTGATTTCCCCCGAAAGAATGGAAGTGAACTGTGACAACATGCCCCATAGGTGGGTACATTGTAACATGTGAGGCGCACATTGTACCATCAAGACAAACTACATTTTTTTTTTAATTATTAACTTTTAAAAATAAAATAATGGCATTTTTTTAATCATTAAAAAGAAACACATTTTTGAGTTTGACAACAAACACATCGCTAAATGCAGATATACAGCAAAGTTCAAAACATAATGATAATGAATAATTTCTGAACATTGACTCTCGGTCATTATTCACCCAAAGAGTTCATAAAAGTATAGAATATAATAGCGTAGTTCTAATAGGGGCTCATTGTAACGCAGTGTTAAACGCTCCCCATCTGCTCAACTGGGATTTAAACCGCGGCTCACGTCTTCTGCTGTTAGATCACATTAAAGAACCATCTCAACTGATGAATAACAGATATAAGATTACAATAATATCACATTTGTCTCATTTAAAAAAAACACAAAAAAATGAGATGAAAAATAAACTTAAGAAATGAATGTTCAGTGATATCTTCCAAAGATCTCTTAATTTCGTTGCAATTTTTTCTCTAAATAATACTGATATGGCAACTAGTAAATACACCAAGTTTCGTCATCCTGGCATGTGTGGAAAGTGTTAAACCATGTGTGTTAAACCCCGCTTTAGGTTGTGTCCCACATTCAAATCAAATCAAATCACCTTTATTTATATAGCGCTTTTAACAAGTCCAATTGTTTCAAAGCAGCTTCACATTGTTAACAGGAAAATAATGCAACAGAATTTGTACAGCCGTTCTGGTGAAACGGTGATGTTATCCAGCTAATTTCAAGTATCATATAGCATCAATGCGGGCAGATCGGTAATATAGAAGAAATTTAGGTGTCCCCAACTGAGCAAGCCAAAAGCCAGAGGCAATGGTGGCAAGGAACCAAAACTCCTTCAGGGTCAGAATGGAGAAAAAAACCTTGGGAGAAACCAGGCTCAGTCGGGTGCCAGTTCTCCTCTGGCCGACGAACAAACAGTGTATGATTATAATTCTGGCAACATAGCAGGTCTTAATTCATATTAGGCAAATAGATATTTGTTAGATTATTCGAGAGATTGGAGTCGCTCACGCCAAGACGGGTTTAATGAGGATGTCGTGTCGATGCAGCATTTACGGGGGAGTTTATTTGACATGTTCTCTGCAGACACTTCAGGGATGCGTTGGTCATGTCCAGGCGCTGGTCCACCATCTGATCTGGATACGGCCTGGATCTGGCTGACTGCAGTAAACCTCGGTATAAACA
This sequence comes from Paracanthobrama guichenoti, assembly GCA_018749465.1. NCBI lineage: Eukaryota > Metazoa > Chordata > Actinopteri > Cypriniformes > Gobionidae > Paracanthobrama > Paracanthobrama guichenoti. The sequence goes on from CM031957.1 coordinate 23,783,594, forward strand.
GAGAGACTAACATTAGCGTAGATGCCATTCTTCTTATGATGTAACAAGTACATCAGGTGTTATGGGAAGTGTTCCCGGTTCCGGCTGACCTAGTTAATGCAGCCTGACAATCATTTACTGATTTGAGTAATAGAAATTGATAATGTTTTATGTGTAAGCCATAGTAAAGAGATGCGTTTTTAGTCTAGATTTAAACTGACAGAGTGTATCTGCTTCTACAATGCTAGGAAGACTGTTCCAAAGTTTAGGCGCTAAATAGGAAAAGGATCGACCGCCTGCAGTTGATTTTGATATTCTAGGTATTATCAACTGGCCAGAGTTTTGAGACCGCAATAGACATGATGGAGTATAATGCGTTAAGAGTTCGCTCAAATACTGGGGAGCTAAACCATTTAGTGCTTTGTAGATTCAAGATTCAAGAGTTTTATTTGTCACATACACAGTTATATACAGAATATACAACCGGCAGTGAAATGTAAACAGGTCCGCTCCATGGACAGTGCAAATTCACAGTTAAAAACACAAGGAAGAAATTATAATAGAAATAGGATATAAAAAAAGTACTATCTATATATATATATATATATATATATATATATATATATATATATATATATATATATATATATATATATATATATATATATATATATATATATATATATATATATATATATATATATATATATATATATATATATATATATGTCTATATCTGTAGAATTATAAATAATCAAGTCAAGAGGAAAAAAAAGGTAACAAATAAGGATAAAGTGGAATAAAATAATTGAAGTAGACTTTGCAGTGAGTAAACTGTAGACTTATAAATATGTGGTTAACAAATGTATAAGAGTATAATGTGCAAACAGGTTTATGACAGGTTGTTACACAGTAACAACGAGAACAGAAAGTGCAGTGCAATGTCAGTGTATCGATGTTTATCCTGACGTGAAGTCACGTGATGTTAAGTTCAGGAGTCTGATGGCCTGGGGAAGAAGCTCCTCCTGAGTCTCTCAGTTTTGGCCATCAGGCTTCCGGAAGCGCTTACCAGATGGTAGCAGCGTGAAATGAGGGTTTGCAGGGTGATTAGAGTCCTTGATGATCTTGGTAGCTCTACCTTTGCAGCGTTTGGTGTAGACGTCCTGCAGAGACGGGAGAGCTGACCCTGAGATACGCTCGGATAAGCGCACTACTCTTTGCAGGGCTTTGCGGTCATGACTGGTGCTGTTCCCATACCACGCTGTGATGCACTGAGTTAAAACACTTTCTATCGCCCCTAAATAGAAAGTTTTCAGGATAGCTGGTGAAACCCTGAATTTCCTCAGCTGGCGCAGGTGGTACAGTCTTTGCCTGGCTTTTTCACCTGTGTCTGAATGTGAGCAGTCCAGGTCAGGTCCTCGGAGATGTTTACTCCCAGGTACTTGAAGCTGCTCACTCTCTCTACTGGTGACCCGCTGATCATGAGGGGGAGTATGTCCGTTGCTGTCTCTTCCTGAAGTCCACAATCATTTCTTTGGTCTTGCCAACATTCAGAGAGAGACAGTTGTCCTGGCACCATGATGTTAGATGCTCCACCTCGTCCAAGTATGCCATCTCATTGTTGTTGGAAATGAGGCCCAGGACAACAGTATCATCAGCAAATTTGATGATAGAGGTGGAGCTGTGTGTGGACAAACAGTCATGCGTGTAGAGAGAGTAGAGCAGGGGCTCAGGACACAGCCCTGTGGAGCTCCCACACTCAGGGTGATGGAGGTGGAGGTGGACTGGCCTATTCTCACCACCTGAGGCCTGCCAGTGAGGAAGTCCTCAATCCAGTGGCAGAGAGAAGGATTCAGGCCGAGATCCAGGAGTTTGGAGGTCAAGATTCAAGATTCAAGATTCAAGAGTTTTATTTGTCACATACACAGTTATATACAGAATATACAACCGGCAGTGAAATGTAAACAGGTCCGCTCCATGGACAGTGCAAATTCACAGTTAAAAACACAAGGAAGAAATTATAATAGAAATAGGATATAAAAAAAGTACTCTATATATATATATATATATATATATATATATATATATATATGTCTATATCTGTAGAATTATAAATAATCAAGTCAAGAGAAAAAAAAGGTAACAAATAAGGATAAAGTGGAATAAAATAATTGAAGTAGACTTTGCAGTGAGTAAACTGTAGACTTATAAATATGTGGTTAACAAATGTATAAAGAGTATAATGTGCAAACAGGTTTATGACAGGTTGTTACACAGTAACAACGAGAACAGAAAGTGCAGTGCAATGTCAGTGTATCGATGTTTATCCTGAAGTGAAGTCACGTGATGTTAAGTGACTGAGTTCAGGAGTCTGATGGCCTGGGGAAGAAGCTCCTCCTGAGTCTCTCAGTTTTGGCCATCAGGCTTCGAAGCGCTACCAGATGGTAGCAGCGTGAAATGAAGGTTTGCAGGGTGATTAGAGTCCTTGATGATCTTGGTAGCTCTACCTTTGCAGCGTTTGGTGTAGACGTCCTGCAGAGACGGGAGAGCTGACCCTGAGATACGCTCGGATAAGCGCACTACTCTTTGCAGGGCTTTGCGGTCATGACTGGTGCTGTTCCCATACCACGCTGTGATGCACTGAGTTAAAACACTTTCTATCGCCCCTAAATAGAAAGTTTTCAGGATAGCTGGTGAAACCCTGAATTTCCTCAGCTGTCTGAATGTGAGCAGTCCAGGTCAGGTCCTCGGAGATGTTTACTCCCAGGTACTTGAAGCTGCTCACTCTCTCTACTGGTGACCCGCTGATCATGAGGGGAGTATGTCCATTGCTGTCGCTTCCTGAAGTCCACAATCATTTCTTTGGTCTTGCCAACATTCAGAGAGAGACAGTTGTCCTGGCACCATGATGTTAGATGCTCCACCTCGTCCAAGTATGCCGTCTCATTGTTGTTGGAAATGAGGCCCAGGACAACAGTATCATCAGCAAATTTGATGATAGAGGTGGAGCTGTGTGTGGACAAACAGTCATGCGTGTAGAGAGAGTAGAGCAGGGGGCTCAGGACACAGCCCTGTGGAGCTCCCACACTCAGGGTGATGGAGGTGGAGGTGGACTGGCCTATTCTCACCACCTGAGGCCTGCCAGTGCTTGGTGGGAACTATGGTGTTAAAGGCTGAGCTATAGTCAATAAATAGCAGTCTTACGTAGTTCCCACTTTTGCTGTCGATGTGAGTGAGGGAGGAGTGGAGGACATGAGAGATGGCATCTTCAGTCGATCTATTGGGACGATAGGCAAACTGAAGAGGGTCCAAAGTGTCAGGAATGAAGGCGCAAATGGTGTTTTTAATGAGTCTCTCAAAGACCTTCATGACTATAGACGTGAGAGCCACTGGACGATAGTCATTTAGGCAAGAGGGTTTACTGTTCTTAGGGACAGGGATGATGGTGGATTTTTTGAAGGAGGTGGGGACCACAGATGTAGCGAGGACTCATTAAAGATAGATGTAAACAACCCGGTGAGCTGATCAGCACAGGACCGCAGAACACGACCTGAAATACCATCCGGCCCGGCAGCTTTCCTAACGTCCACACGCTTGAGTGCTCTCCGAACTTCATCCTCCGAGACAGAGATCACGTGATTGTTGCTGCTCTGAGTAATTTCCTCTAACGTGCCACTTGGCGGAGTCGCGTTGCCGCGGTTACAGTCAAAGCGAGCATAGAAAGAGTTTAACTCGTTCACGAGCAACGGATCAACGCTTGCCTCTGCAGAGGATTTAGATCCAAAGGAGCAGATGGACCTCAGACCTTGCCACATGCGCCGCGAGTCGTTGAGTTGGAAATGAGACTCCACTCGGTCTTTATAACGGAGTTTTGTAAGTAATAAGCAAGATTTTAAAATTTATTCGATGTTTAATAGGGAGCCAATGAAGTGTTGACAGAACCGGGCTAATATGGTCATACTTCCTTGTTCTAGTAAGAGCTTGAGCTGCTGCGTTTTGGACCAGCTGGAGTTTGTTTATTAAGTGAGCAGGGCAACCACCCAGTAAAGCATTACAGTAATCTAGCCTTGAGGTCATGAACGCATGAATTAACTGTTCAGCATTTTGCATCGAAAGGATGTGCCGTAATTTAGATATATTTTTAAGATGGTAGAATGCAGTTTTACAGATGTTAGAAACGTGGCTTTCAAATGAAAGATTGGTATCAAAGAGCACACCCAGGTTCCTAACTGACGACGAGGACTTGACAGAGCAGCCATCGAAAGTGTTAGACAGTATTCTAGGTTACTACTTGCAGAGTTTTTTGTCCAATAATTAAAAATTCAGTTTCTTCTGAATTAAGTTGCAGGAAATTACTAGACATCCAATGTTTTATATCAGCTATGCATTCCGTTAATCTTGTGAATTGGTAAGTTTCATCAGGGCGTGAAGAAATATAGAGCTGAGTATCGTCAGCATAACAGTGAAAACTAATGCCATGCTTCCTAATGATATCTCCCAGTGGTAGCATGTACAGGGTGAAGAGCAACGGTCCTAGCACCGAGCCCTGCGGTACTCCATACTGAACTTGTGATCGGTGTGACATCTCTTCATTTACTGCTACAAACTGATAACGGTCAGATAAGTATGATTTAAGCCATGCCAATGCAGTTCCACTAATGCCAACATAATTTTCGAGTCTATTCAAAAGAATGTTGTGGTCGATAGTATCGAATGCAGCGCTAAGATCGAGTAACACTAATAGAGAAATACAACCACGATCGGATGATAAGAGTAAATCATTTGTAACTCTGATGAGAGCAGTCTCAGTACTATGATACGGTCTAAATCCTGACTGGAAATCCCCACAGATACCATTTCTTTCTAAAAGGAACATAATTGTGAAGACACTGCCTTTTCCAGTATTTTTGACAGGAAGGGTAGATTTGAGATCGGCCTATAATTGACTAATTCTGTAGGATCAAGTTGAGGTTTTTTAATAAGTGGTTTGATAATAGCCAACTTAAACGTTTTCGGTACATATCCTAATAACAAAGATGAGTTAATGATATTAAGAAGAGGATCTATGACCTCTGGTAGCATCTCTTTTAATAGCCTAGTAGGGCTATACCAATAGGGTCGAGCATACATGTTGTTGATTTAGATGATTTAACGAGTTTAGCCAATTCTTCCTCTCCTATAGCAGTGAATGAATGTAATTTTTTCTCAGTGACACAACAATGCTCTGTCTCATGTGACACTATAGTAGCATGCAGCGTGACTATATATAGCTGCATGGTTATAATTTTCTTCCTAATATTATCGATCTTACACGTAAAGAAGTTCATAAAGTCATTACTGCTGTGCTGTTTACAACCATCAGAAGTATAAGCTTTATTTTTGGTTAACTTAGCCACTGTATCAAATAAATACCTAGGGTTGTGTTTGTTTTCTTCTAAGAGAGTCGAGAAATAAGCAGATCTAGCAGTTTTTACGGCCTTTCTGTATGCGATCATGCTCTCTTTCCATGAATTACGAAAAATCTCTAATTTTGTTTTCTTCCAGCTGCGCTCCATTTTTCTGGCTACTGTTTTAAGGGCCCGGTGTGCTCATTGTACGCCGTTGGACTATTTTCTTTAATCTTCTTTAAGCGCCGGGAGCAACTGTGTCTAAAGTGCTGGAAAAAGAGAGTCAATAGTTTCTGTTGCAAAATCGAGTTCCTCTAGGCTATCTGGGATGCTGAGGAGATGAAACTGATGAGGAAGATTATTTAAAAAGTAATTTTTAGTGGCGGCAGTGATAGTTCTGCCATATTTGAAGCGAGACATTCCCCTAGTCTATGACACAAACGTGATTTTCTCAGCTTTTTGTTCAAAATGGGTTTTTTTTATGAAACTTACCCATATTTAAGTGTTGATAAAAAAAAGGAACGCATGAAGCTAAAATAAAATGTTTTTTTCTTTTTCTTTTTTTTTTTTTTTTTTAAAGAGGGTCTGCTCTTTCTTTTGATATATTGCATGCTCCGATATTCATACAACAAAATATTGTATGGGCCATTACATTTTTGTGAAACCCTGGTGGTGGCTGGCAACTTTTTTTTTTTTTTTAAACGCTGGCGGGAAAGAGTTAAAAAGAAACTTTCAATTGTTCTGCCATCCTGGACTGCAGAAGAATAAGACGCAGGAGAAGAAAGTTACGCTTACTTCAGCAATATAAATTGTAAAAAAATAAAAAAACGAAACAAATATGATGTTTATCTAAAGTCATGGTTGAAGTGGATCATCGAAGGTCGACAGCAAAGACATTGGATAATAAAGTGAGATTGAATACATAAAGTATATGTGTGTAATTTTATATATTTAATTAATGCATGCTTGAACCAGTTCACTAGACGAATCAGATTTCCCAAAGCAATATATAGAACAGATGACCGTTTAACGAACTGATTCATTAAAATGATTCAAACGTTCCAACACTACAAATGAAACCATTTAAAATGAATCGATTCATTAAAGTTTGTTCTACAAATGAAAAAACCACCATTAAGGTGAGTTTGTTTAAATATTTCCTCATCTCTTTTAGCAGTAGACATATATGCCTATAAAAAAAGAAAAAGAAAAAAAAAGGTAGTATGTGTAATGCCCAATACTGTGTGATGTTGTTTGGGCAACAATAGGCATACAGTTTCTTTAGAATTGGATCCATTTTGTATGTGGGAGAGACAACCAAAGCCATTCAATCTCAGAGAGGCAGAGGGAAATAAAAAGGCGTGATGTGTGAGGTGTACTGACAGATAGACAGACAGACAGACAGATTCAGAAATTAAGCTTCCCACTGATTTAAATGCAAATGAAATCTGACAACAGTTGATATCTTCCAATTGAGAACCGCGTATGTTTGTGTGCTTATGCATGAAAGAATGAACGTGACTGAGAGCGATTCACTGCAATTATATGAAAAATGAATCTCAGATCTATGAATGAAAGGATAAAGTTCTTTATTTTCCTCAGAGCTTTCCTGTAGGTCACCTTCAGAAGTTTCAGACACTGCACAAACTTCCAGTCAGACTGACTTCTTCAAAGCACTCGCCGACAGGAAGTGATTATGTTATTCTCAAATAGTGACTTTGAAATAATAGCTCATACTTAGGGTTAGGGATTTATACAAACTCTAATCCTAAGTATTAAACTTCGGTACAACTCATTCCGCATCATTTACTACAGTCATGAATGATGCATCAAATTGGGTGGTGTGTTGTGCTGCGTCGCAATTCAGAGGCTGCATCCTTCAAAGACCGATTGCGGCAGTGCTGCGCAAACAAACACTGTCCCAATTCGAAGGCTTCTTCAAATGCGGCCTCCAAATGCGTCCTTTGTTTCCCGTGACACAACAGATGGATCCTTCGCAGCCTTGCCTACCCCAGAATGCATTGCGTGCCAGTGGCGACAGGATTTTATTTTAAGGGAAATTGCCGAATTACACTTTTGAATTATTGTATTTCAACTTACTCAAATATCGAATTATACAAATGTAAAAATAAAAACAACAACTTTAAAGTGGTTCAAATGTTGATTTAAATCTTTAACAAGAAGCGATTTTATGTATTTTATTCTATTTGAATAAACATATTTTGACAGGTTGTGAACCCTGTTTTGTTTTTAGGCAGTTGAATATAACTTTCAAAAAAGTCCAGTACAAACACTACTTGCCACTCATCAAGAACAGTCCTCTGTGAGCTAGACCGTCCTATTTGACAACGCTCAGTCCGACCTTCAAAGGTGTGGCCTTTCAAGTCTGAGTCCTTCAAAGGATGCAGCCTTTGAATTGGGACACTATCGAGAGACGTGCTATAGAGAATGTGAAGCTGAGTCGCACTGTGTGATGTGCATGATGTCTCCTGCCATTTAAAGGCTATTTAGTAAAGCGGTGCTATTCTGATGCTTTTGATTGGTACTCTTGTATTTGCAGCGCACCGCATTTGCCAATTACGTCAATCCACATTGCCGTTGATAGCTTTAAGCTACACCCTGTCTGAGAGTTGCCTCCATGAGTGATAAAAATGTGTTCCAGAAATAAGGTTGAAAAAGGTTGAAAAATTGAGTATAAACAATATTTTAAGTGGAATACAACTTTATTTAAAAACAAAAACAATATTTTTTGTGGTTGGGGGGTACTGAATGATGTCCCGGGTCATAAAGCATAAAGACATGAGGGTATGAGTTTAAGGGTTAACATCCATGGAATTTCTCCATTTCAGAAAAGGTTCTCAAGATGAAAAAAGGTTCTTTAGATTTTTTTAAATGGTCTTCACACTGTTTACTGAAAGGTTCTTTAAGGAACCAAACATGTTTTTTCTATGGCATGACTGCAAAAAACCTTTATTGATCTGCTTGTGCTGAGAGCTGATTAACTGAACCACTATACAAGATTAATCAACTATGAATATTTTTTTATAATAAGCAATAATTAACTTACACAGTTAAATTAAAGAAAATGTGATCTTGAAGTGAAATGCTATAATGTACTCACATTATGCATACCTTAAAATGCACTACACTTAATCCAATATCCCATTCTAAAGCACAAAAATGTATAATCTAATAAGAGACCTACAGCAACTTCTGAAGAGTATGCTTCAGTGTTTTTTTTTTTTTTTTTAGGACATTTGCATACAATATACTTCATGTTAATAAACTTTCACTGACATTAAAATATCAAATTTAGTTCTCTTTTTATCATTTCACAACACCACTGTCATGTGTGTCTACTAAACGTTCCAACTGAATTTCCCCGCCCGTAGATTGTTGATTTAAGCATTTTATCTTCCATAATCATAATTTAAGTTCCAGCTCTTCACATGTGCCCGTTTGTCATACGTCAGGTGAATGAGTTATGAACGTGCGTCTCTCTCTCTCTCTCTCTCTCTCTCTCTCTCTCTCTCTCTCTCTCTCTCTCTCTCTCTCTCTCTCTCTCTCTCTCTCTCTCTCTCTCTCTCTCTCTCTCTCTCTCTCTCTCTCTCTCTCTCTCTCTGTGCCACACTAAACTTCAGCACTTACTCAAAACCATTACGAGGGTGAAAAATGACAGTCTTCCAGACTTCTATCTGTTTAACACACTATCTCATGCCCTAGGTCTCGTCTCAGACTCTGTGTGTGTGTGTGTGTGTGTGTGTGTGTGTGTGTGTGTGTGTGTGTGTGTGTGTGTGTGTGTGTGTGTGTGTGTGTGTGTGTGTGTGTGTGTGTGTGTGTGCTCCACGGTGACCTCTGTATCATCATCAGCTGTGACGTGGTTATTATGGGCTGTCTGCTGTGTGTGCGGTGAATGATGACGCCTTTGCTGCAAAAGCAAAAATGTCTCCTCTGGTCATATATTCTTATGGAACGTTTCAGTAGGATCGTATTTGACCTCATCTAACAATTTGCCAATGTTTTTAAGCAGCCTATTTTTTTCTCTGTCTCTAGTGCTGTATCCTATCCAGGTGTGATAAAACAATCTTGTTCATGTAAATCTGCTTTTGTCATTTGGCTTCTATCTGTTTTAGTCCATCGTTAAATCTCATTGGCCAGCAATGGTACAGCAAGAGGACACTGGTATATATTCTGAAGTTCCTTTACAGCCGAAATCTTTGGACATACTATTTGAACACAATGTTTAAATTTCCTGCATCCTCCAAATGTGATTTGAATCAGATATGAATGGGAAAAAAATCTGGATTTTTGCTGGCAGTATGAACATAGCCTAAAGCGATTACTGAATCATTCAGGAACGAAAATAAAATATTCAGTTTTGTATGTGTGTGTATAGATTAGATGATAGATAACAGACAAATGACAGACAGACAGACAGACAGACAGACAGACAGATAGATAGATAGATAGATAGATAGATAGATAGATAGATAGATAGATAGATAGATAGATAGATAGATAGATAGATAGATAGATAGATAGATAGATAGATAGATAGATGACAGACAGACAGACAGACAGACAGACAGATGACAGACAGACAGACAGACAGACAGACAGACAGACAGATAGATAGATAGATAGATAGATAGATAGATAGATAGATAGATAGATAGATAGATAGATAGATAGATAGATAGATAGATAGACAGACAGACAGACAGACAGACAGACAGACAGACAGACAGACAGATAGATAGATAGATAGATAGATAGATAGATAGATAGATAGATAGATAGATAGATAGATAGATAGATAGATAGATGACAGACAGACAGACAGACAGACAGACAGACAGACAGACAGATGACAGACAGACAGACAGACAGACAGACAGACAGACAGACAGATAGATAGATAGATAGATAGATAGATAGATAGATAGATAGATAGATAGATAGATAGATAGATAGATAGATAGATAGATAGACAGACAGACAGTCAGACAGATAGCTGACAGACAGACGGATAGATAGATAGGATAGGACAATAGATAGATAGATAGATAGATAGATAGATAGACAGACAGACAGACAGACAGACACAGACAGACAGACAGACAGACAGACAGATAGATAGATAGATAGATAGATAGATAGATAGATAGATAGATAGATAGATAGATAGATAGATAGATAGATAGATAGATAGATAGATAGATAGATAGATAGATAGATAGATAGATAGATAGATAGATAGATAGATAGATAGATAGATAGATAGATAGGACATATTAGTAAATAAATTTTCAGGATATTAACATAATCCTGGCACATCTTTTGAATTTCTCTCTCTATTGCACAACTTGGCAAACCTAATTTATGTTTTAAAATTTCCCATTATTTCCAACTGTGCAACTTTGCAAATGCCCCACCCATTCTCTAATGAGTTTTCTCAAGGTAACACACCTTCTGTGAAATTCTGAGAAATTGTTGAACACGCGCTTTATCGACAAAACACCTCAGGAAAAAAAGGCGAATACTGCTTTCAAGTACGAAAATGCATAAAACATCAGGCGTTCTTCTGTTGTTGATCTTCAAAGCTTTGAAGGATTCACACCGACTACAGGTTTGAATAGAAGCTCAGGTGAAGTGATTTGCTGAACACACAATGGCTGGGCTCTCAAAGGGCTCAATGCACTCTTCTCGATTCACCGCCAAGGTCCCTACAACAGAGCTGCAGTGGCAGCAGCTGGGATTTTATCCTCTCATTGACTTTAGACTTAAGGCCTGGTGAACTAAAACTCAGTAATCAATGACAAACAACCACATTCCCTCATGCACACGCACATGCATGAGCAGTTTACTAACCTTTGCTTTTTGAGTAGTGTCCCTATGCAATAGTCACTATCGACAAATGTTTAAGAACTCAACTTGGGCTTAGCTCCACTTCACCAGTTTGCATGTCCCAATCTAGTCCTTGAAAGTGGTAAAGGCAAACAGATTGGAAAGAGTAAACAAATTTAACTTGCTGTCCACAAAGGAGCACCTCGAGCATGAGATTCAACACAAGCTCCACCCGGATTATTTAATTAAAGATAGTTAAGATTAAAAATCAAGATGGTAATTCGGGATGCCTGAAGAATTGTCAGAGGATTGAGGTAAGCGCCCGCTTATGTGCATTTGTGTTTGTGATTGACTAAATTAATTGCTAAATTAACAAGCTCCTTGTGAGCTTTCATTTTGAACTCCATTATGATTTATCAGAGATAGTAGAAGGGTTAATTATATGCAAAACTTACATACTGCTACAAGGCTCTGTTTTTTTCTTGCTCTGTGGTGAATGGAAGTTTAAATGTCAGCTCAGTTCTTTCATTTGCAGAACCAGAATGCAGCTGGAATTGACCCTATAAAGCAGCATGTCTTGATTAATAGTTGAGCAGCGGTTTCATTGGAAAAAGCTTCCTAAATCTTCTTAAAAGCACACTGAACGAACTCTGGCTGTGTGTGTGATAGTGAAGAAATCCCTGACCCGCCTGAATAAACCAGCGATTGTGATCAGCTTTAAATTTAACTAAAGCTCTGACCTCTACTGCGACAGATGCAATTGTTGGCAGGTCTACAAATGGCACAGCTGTGATCAAAGCCCTAATGAAAAAGTGGTTAGGAAAAAAGTCATATTAGAAGTTCTTACCTGAGTTGCAGTAACTTTGAGGAACATGGTGACATTGCAGATCTTAAGTTTAGCTCCCTGAAGGCAGCCTTTTGGAGAACCTGACAATTCACCTAAATAACACCGGTGTGTTTGAGAGGAAAAGCAAGTGTACATGTTTTATTATAGAACGCGCATACAAGCGTATGCATGTGCTGGAAATAGAGCGATTTTAAATGTGTATTAATACCGCTCTCTTTCTTTCACATTCACGCTCACATTCGTCATTCGACACCAGTTATAGAAGTGCAGTTATATAAATTTATACTGGACACACATCGAGCTACACCAACAAAAGCACTTTCAAATATCACGTTCGCACAGCAATTGTAATTTCACCAGTCATTTTGTTAATTTAGAAAGATGTGATGCAAGTATGTGAAATATATATATATATATAATAGTGGTAAAAATTGCTTCCAGGTTATTCATTACATCAGTGGCCAAGACATTATTCTTAACTTACTGGGATTTTCACATTATTTCTAGGGTATACAAAAACAGTATGCGTGGGCGAAAATGCCTTGTAGAAAAGCACTTTCAAAAATGTAATAAATCTTTCAGATATTCCATATTTAACCCCCTGGTGCTGTTCGCATGTCAGGCAAAAAATGACAGAATTTTTTTTTGAGACATTCAATGAAATGATTGTATATATATTTTGGTGGTTGTAATGTTGTTTTCTTGATAATTAGTTTTTTTAAATGCCAATATTGTTTCTATGTCCATCCCTTTATGACCACCATGTACCCATTCTCTGATGGCTACTTCTAGCAGGATAATGCACCATGTCACAAAGCTCGAATCATATTGGTTTCTTGAACATGACAATGAGTTCACTGTACTAATGATCTTAACCCAATAGAGCATCTTTGGGATGTGGTGGAAGCAGGAGCTTATTGCCCTATCCCACAAATCTCCATCAACTGCAAGATGCTATCCTATCAATATCGGCCAACATATTTTCAGCTTGTTGAATCAATGCATGCACAGCATTAGTATGGTGTTCCAAATGTAATAATAGTGGTAAAAATTGCTTCCAGGTTATTCATTACAAGTGGCTTTCAGATATTCCATATTCCATATTTAACCCCTGGTGCTGTTCGCATGTCAGGCAAAAATGACAGAATTTTTTTTTTGAAATTGATTGTATATATATTTTAGTTTGATAATGTTTTTTTAATTAATATTTTGTATTTTAAATGGTACTAAATTATATTTATGCAGTAGTGTAACGCACTATCCTTATATCCATATATTCACTTTTTGAGCATAGACTTGAAAAAAAAAGTCCAATTAAACTTTATAAATGTTGAATGCTTTGCAGCACAGACTTAAGTTTGTTCTTTTAAAAAAAGAGATTACACTTGGCAGATTATTGTTTAACCCTTGTGTGGTGTTCATATTTTTGTTATTCAGCTAGTGTTCGTGGGTCTGGTGGACCCGCTACATTTTGGGGTATTTAATTCAACACAATCAAATAATTTTATGCTAAAATACGCCACAGATGTTTACTTCATCCCAATTACAAGCTATATAAACAGCATATATGGTTAACATTTGCCCTTTACCTTTGTTAGATCACATTTATGTATTAAAGTGCTACTCGTTTTTGTTTGTTTTATAATAAAATGTAATAAAAAGAAAAAAGAAAATCAATTATAATCAAGATATTAGTGGTTTTTCATAACTATTGATTTTTATTTATTTGACCCATTAGAAATTTAACCCATTCAGGTCACACACACAAGTACTAACAGCAGGCCCAGACAGGAGGAGGACAGTGTGAAGGCAGAGTGAAAGGTGAAAGCTCTTCTTCGTTTTGGAACTAGCTGATGCTCAATCTCATCCTGGTCTTCTTCAAAGTCACTATCAGACTCAGAATTTTCAGAAATGTGATCCTCACATTCTCAAAGCTCTTCCTCTACAGCAGGGGTGACGAACTCCGGTCCTGGATAGCCTCAGTTCAGTTCAGTTCCAACCCTGATAAAACTCACCTGCCTGTAGCCACCATTCAGACCTTGATTAGCTTGTTCAGGTGTGTTTGATTAGGGTTCAAGCAAAACTATGCAGGACTGTGGATCTCCAGGACCAACGTTCACCACCCCTTCTCTACATCATCAAAAGCTTCACTCTCTTCCAAAATCAATTGCAAGACCCTCTGAGCAGCAAATCTTTTAACCATCTTGATCAATTGTGATAAGGTATATAATTGTGTATAAGCTATATTTATTGTGTCTCACCCCCAATTTGCAGCTGAAATAGAGTATGAGAAAATAAAGATTGGTTCCCACAAGACATGGTAAAATGTGCGGGAAAGTGAGAGCAGACTGTGTTGGTGCTTGAATTTTGCAACCTTGTGTGGGAACGGCAGGGGCAGAAACACAAATCTCACACTTACACACACACACACACACACACACACTTCTGGTTCACTATCTTTGTGGGGACTCTCCATAGACTTAATGGTTTTTATACTGTACAAACTGTATTCTCTCCCCTTACACTAACCCTAAACCTACCCATCACACACACATACACTAACCCAAAAAAACTACAGGCATTTTTACATTTTTCATTCTGTATGATTTATAAGCTTGTTTTTCATGGGGGCCTCAATTTATGTCCCTATGGTGGTACGAGTCCCCATGAGTCAGTGCATTCAGGTTGAAGTCCCCACCAGGATAGAAAAACATGAACACACACACACACACACACACACACTAACAGAAGGCCCATATTATGTGAAGGTACAGGTCAGAGTGAAAGTACACAGGACCTAGAATTTCCACACTTTTATAATTAAAAATAATTAATTGTATAATTTTTCTTTTGATAAAAAACGAAAACAGGTCCCACAGACCCAAACACCATGCAAGGGTTAAAAAAAAGAACTTGAAATAAAAATTATAATAATAATTACATACACCGATCAGTTATCAGTTATCACCGATCAGTTATGACCACTGACAGGTGAAGTGAATAACACTGATCTCTCTTCATCACGGCACTTGTTAGTGGGTGGGATATATTAGGCAGCAAGTGAACATTTTGTCCTCAAAGTTGATGTGTTAGAAGCAGGAAAAATGGGCAAGCGTAAAGATTTGAGCGAGTTTGACAAGGGCCAAATTGTGATGGCTAGACAACTGGGTCAGAGCATCTCCAAAACTGCAGCTCTTGTGGGGTGTTCCCGGTCTGCAGTGGTCAGTATCTATCAAAAGTGCTCCAAGGAAGGAACAGTGGTGAACCGGCGACAGGGTCATGGGCGGCCAAGGCTCATTGATGCACGTGGGTAGCGAAGGCTGGCCCGTGTGGTCCGATCAAACAGACGAGCTACTGTAGCTCAAATTGCTTAAGAAGTTAATGTTGGTTCTGATAGAAAGGTGTCAGAATACACAGTGTGTCACAGTTTGTTGCGTATGGGGCGGCATAGCTGAAGACCAGTCTGGGTGCCCATGCTGACCCCTGTCTACTGCTGAAAGCACAGTGGGCATGTGAGCATCAGAACTGGACCACGGAGCAATGGAAGAAGGTGGCCTGGTCTGATGAATCACATTTTCTTTTACATCACGGTGATGGCCGGGTGCGTTGCTTACCTGGGGAACACATGACACTAGGATGGACTATGGGAAGAAGGCAAGGCGTCAGAGGCAGTGTGACGTTTTGGGAAATGTTCTGCTGGGAAACCTTCAGGGGTCTAGTGGAGTCCATGCCTCAACGGGTCAGGGCTGTTTTGGCAGCAAAAGTATTAGGAACATAATGTTATGGCTGGTCAGTGTATATTGTTATGAAAAATAAACAAAATTACCATTTTTCCATTACCATTATATGAAATATATATTTTCCAAAACACGTTTTACTCTAAAGCCATAAATCTAATCAAGTTGTGAGGTTGATATATTTGATATAAAAAAGAGCTTTCAGTAAGAATTTGTTTAGGGAAGTACCTGACATTTCCAATAGATTCGTCTCCCATTCATTTCCATTTCCCATTCCCATTTCGCTCATTTTTGCTCTCATTCGAACAATACAAGTACTATTTTTTTCACAACCATTTAACCTTTTCGTAACATCTCCATAATAGTTTTGTGTGTTCACGCCACAGCACCAAGTTTTCTTTAAAAAAATTCTAAAACAAAAACGAACAAAAACAACAACATTTTTCGGTCAAAAATTACCAAATAGCACTAGAGGGTTAATGAACATTTGCATGCTGTACTATTATAAATAACACATAATGCTAACATTAGTAGTAGTATGGAAATACAGTATATTATATAATACTGAACTTTGCCAATTTGCACTGGATTTACAAAGTGCACTTAATAAGTTTGAGTAGGGTAAACTTAAACAAATTTGTTCAATCAAATGAAGTATTGAAGTATCTGAGTATTTAGAACTTTCTTTTTCTTTTGAGTTCACAAAACTGACACATTTTAAGTAATCCGAATTGTTTCATTGTTTTGAGTTTTATGAACTTGTTTCTTTTAATTTAGACTAACTTAAATTTACCTGCAACTGGGTTGAGATTTCTATTTCCCAGCATGCTTTGCATGACACTCGAAAGGGAGAGTAAATGTTAGAATAAAGTGTTACATAATGTTTTTGTGTAAGATTAATGTTAAGTGGGATATTTAATAGTGTTTAATGTTTAACCATGCTAGTTTGGAAGAGTGTCTGTTATGTTGTTTTTTTAGAGGGTTACCATCAAGGAAACGAGAGGACCATGAGCTTAGTTTGAGAACAGATATATGTTAAATGTTCTATATTGTTGTACTCAGTCAGCAATTGCTATGCTAAACTAATGCTACCAAAGCATTGTGTTACCAATTAGCAAGTTAGCATTTACTGCATGAGCTTGTTAAAGCTAGCCAAGTTTCCACTACTAAAAATATTTAAGTTGAGATTACATGATAATTTTAAGTTAAATGTATGAATTAACTTACTGAAATATTTAAAGTTAAGAGTACAAAATAGAAATCTGCCAGTTCTGCTTACTTAAAGTTTGTATTTCTTAACTTAAATTTTTTATGAAACTGATTAACTCATTAACTCAACTTTTGTTTTGTCAACTTATTCGGGTTTACAATGCACACATGCAGGGCCATTATTACCCACAACCCTTTGCATTTACAGAAGTTGCTCGTGTGCTGGTTGTCTTTTAACATTTGTGAGAACAAAATACATAAGTGCAAAGAGGAACAGAAGGATCTATAGTCTGAAACCACTGATGAAAATGGTTATATTTTGCATTTTTACTGGAAGATGTCTGTACAAAGAGTCACATGATCAATTTCACTCATTTACTTTTTACATTTGATTTGTGACATAGAAAGTATCATTTTGCTTTTCTTTTTTTCTTTTTTTAAAGAACAGAATATTTTAAAACTCTTTGTTTAGTTCCAGAATTAAATTAGATTCTGGATCCCGGTTTTTAATGTAGTATCATTATTTTGGACCCCACTGCCAATGTGTTTTGATATTCAGACTTTAATGATACTCTTAGTTACTACAGAGTCCATGATAGGATATGGGCATGAAGAGAAAAAGCACTGGCTAAGAATGTCCAGGCTGTGAGAGATGATAGAAGGAGAGAGAGTTTGTGTGTGTCTGTGTGTTTGGATGAGTGTTGGGGTATCATCACAGAAGTGGTCTGAGGGTTTTTAATGAAAGTTATGTAATAGGTCTTTTCGTATGACTCATCTCATCCTAATACACACACACACACACACACACACACTTGAGTGAATTCGTTTTTCCTCAAACCAATTTACACATTCACAGCATTTGCTCAGAACAGCAAACAAAAATCACACATTGCACAATTACCTGCTGCCAACCACTTCCAAAATAGGATTTTATGCCCTGAGATTTGAATTAATTTAATAATTGAATTTGAAGGGGCAATATGTAAGATTTTTCATGTATTCATCACTTTTTTTACTGCCAATGTGTGAACAGCTTGAAACAAAACTTAAAAAAACGTGACCTTCACCAACTTCCTAGGTTATCTATGAAAGTTATCTACTGTATATCTATGGTTATCTATTTTTTTATATATGTATAAAATATAAGCTATATAAAAAATAAAGTTTATTATTATTGTTGTTGTTTATTTAGTGCAATGTTCAGTGTCGACAAAAAGTGTGGCAGTTAAGTGGAAAATAAAACATAATTTATAAAAACATTTGTGCCAACAAACAACAATAAAAATCAGGTATGAAAATGTGGGAAGAAAATATTTTGTAGTGCACTTAAATAGTCCTGCAGTGTGGGACAATAGTTATGGCAGGTCACGTCAGTCAAGCTCGCATTAGCGCATAAAAACTATTCTCGTCGCTTCATAAAATGATTGTAGAACCACTGTAGTGAGATGGACTTTGTAACGACGTCTTTAGTACCTTTTATGGGTCTTGAGAGAGGAAATGTCATTGCTGCCAATGGAGGCCTTTCTGAGCCATCGGATTTCAACAAAAATATCTTCATTTGTGTTCTGAAGATGAACGGAGGTCTCACAGGCGTCTCACTCTCCTCTCTGGAACGGCATGAGGGTAAGTAATTAATGACAGAATTTTCATTTTAAAGTGAACTAACCCTTTAAGGGTGAGTAAATCATGGGGTAATTTTCATTTTAAAGTGAACTAACCCTTTAAGGGTGAGTAAATCATGGGGTAATTTTCATTTTAAAGTGAACTAACCCTTTAAGGGTGAGTAAATCATGGGGTAATTTTCATTTTAAAGTGAACTACTCCTTTAAGCTTGAAACTTGAAACAAGCCTGTTGCTATGGCTTATGCATGTATTGGTAATTTACTCGTTTAAGTCATCTGGGTAAGGGCAAAATACTTGTTGCTTAAGGCTTTCCAGTATTGTTGGCAACATGCGTTGCTTAATCTTTTCGGGTATTGGCAACATGCTTGTTGCCTTAGGACATTCAGGTAACTGCCTTTTTCAGAGAAAAAATGGCATTCAGATTTTCACATCAGTTTGTGTTTGGGGGATATCAGCATTGGTTTTGTTTTGGGGGTTATCGCTGCTTATCAGTGCTAGGCTGCATGGATGTGCAGGGAGTTCTTGCCCAGAACAGAAACAAATCTGCCAAAAACTGCCAATCTGAACTGTATGCAAATTGTCAATCATCTTTGTCGATAGTGGTCTTGACAGAAATCAAGCTCAGCATTAGTTCTGGCAGGTCACGTCAGTAAAGCTCGCATCAGCTGACTGTAAGCTGATATACGTCTACCTATAGGAATTTTCAGCTGATATATGTCTAACTATAGGAATAAGATGTCTATCACAGCATCTATATATAAGCTCATTCAGTATTATAAGCAGCTATCACGTTTCTCCGGAGCTAATTACCCTCCTCCATCCCCAGCTCCCCTTCTCGTCCAGTCAGGATTTGGTATTCTGATTCCTCTTTGAATCAGACTCATTCTCAAACATGATGAGAATTAAATTATTGAACATTAATGATATCTGCAATACATTTATGTTACTTCTGTTCTATTTACCCTAAGGGGGTTTATCGCTGCTCTCCCTGTTCTTATTAATGCTGGGCTGCGTGGATGCGCAGGGGGTTCTTGCACAGAAGAGAACCATACCGCCAATCCAAACTGTATGCTAACTGTCAATCATCTTTGATGAAAGTGGTCCTGACAGAAGCACAAATATTCAATGTAGTATCTCAATTGAGGTCATAAACCCTGCATAAAATAGTTTTCGATGTATGTCACACTACAAGGCATTGCTATCACTGCATTTCATGTCAACCACCCACATAATTAGATGTACTTGTTCAACTAAAAATTAGGCAGAACTGTGAATATTAAAACAAGATGGTTGGCAATGTGAACAAAATAAAAGTAAAGCATTTTAATAATAAATTATAGTACATCCAAACCCTTTTAGCTGACTTATTTTCTGCATTTCTGTCAATGGTGATAATTTTTGAGCAAGGTGTGAATCCGTTGATAATATTACTGTGATAGATGCGGTACTCGAATTCCCATTAGTGTGCTTCAGCATGAATAAATGTTCTAATTTACTGTGGTAAAGTAAATATACACTCTGAATAATCACCACATGACGAATCAGAGACACAAGGCCCATGTCTTTTTTAGATGTCGACAATATTGTGGTTTGTGTGTTAAATGTTGAGGTAAATTTAAGAGGAATCTAGTGATGCTAGAAATTTAGATTGGACCCGATACCAACATGATGAGAGTTAGATCGAGTTTTGGTGCATCGTGCCACTTGCTGTCAGCTATGATTGGATGAGAAGTGTCCTGGTGGAAGATATTGTAACTTTTATTATGGGCCCTTTATGCCTCGCGGGGTCCATCTGGCACATCAGGGCCCGATAGGCTATAGAGTGGAAAGTATGTAGAATCCATTTGCTGATTGCTATCATGAAAGATTTGTTACAGTATGATAATACGAGTGGAATTTTTATCAGGTTTAAAGCAGCGTCATCGATGGAAGTTTGTATTGTTATTTCTGGGGGTTAGGGTTTTGAGTTAGGGTTAGGTTAGGGTTAGGGTTAGCCTTGCACACTTTAACAGCTAAAAAGTGTCTGGACGAGTAATTTATTGATGTCAGTAGTAGACATAAAAGCATCTGCACAGTGCAGGGAGACATTAGGAAGCACAGATTAATAATGTAGTAAAGAGATTCACTGAGTTATTCATAGTTATAGGAAGGTGTGTGTGTGTGTGTGTGTGTGTGTGTGTGTGTGTGTGTGTGTGTGTGTGTGTGTGTGTGTGTGTGTGTGTGTGTGTGTGTGCGCAAGAGTTTTTTTTTTTGGGAGAAAGTAAAAATGTGCAGCTTCCTGTGATGGGTAGGTTTAGGGGTAGGGGTAGTGTAGGGGGACAGAAAATACGGTTTGTACGGTATAAAAACCATTACGCCTATGGAGTGTCCCCACAATTCATGTGTGTGTGTGTGTGTGTGTGTGTGTGTGTGTGTGTGTGTGTGTGTGTGTGTGTGTGTGTGTGTGTGTGTGTGTGTGTGTGTGTGTGAGTGTGTGTGTGGTTTTTAACAAAAACACTTTTTCTTATTAAGATCTATTATTTTCTTTGAATAGGGTTCTTGAGTTATTATACAAAAAAAAAAAATACTTTTTGACATTCTAAATTCTTCAGATCTGTGTGTTTCTTGGTTTTATGTGTTAGCATAGAACAAGCAAAGTCATGCTAGTACCACTACATGATTTTCTTAAAACACTTTTTGAAATGTTTATTTCTAAAGGAATGTTCCATGTTCAATAAAATGTGTTGTGATATTTCTATGGCATGCTTTTGATTGGCACAGAAAATTATTCACAGTTATGCTCTTACAATGGTAGTAAACATCAGCAAGTTATTTTATTTTATTATTTTTTTAAATAAAATACTTTTATCCAGCTAAGATGCACTAAATTGGTCAGAAGTGACAGTCAATACATTATTATTACATTTTTGTTACAACAAAAATCTATTTCAAATAAATGCTGTTATTTTGAACTTTCTTTTCAAAGAATCCTGAAAAAAATAGACCTATTTGCAAACATTGATGACGTTTTGTGGGCGGAGCCTAACTGGTGGCAGAAAATGACTCTATGGAAGCCACATAATAGAAAAATAAAGGTCATTTTAAATGTTGCCTATAAAATGTTATAGGTTTAAATATTATGTCATGCTGTAACTGTACAGCTATTATGCCCCTATGAAAAGCATATGTGAATATTATGTAGGTCCATTGTTTACATCAAATCCATGCTTTAATAGTAGACTAATCATCTGTGATTTCATCAGTCCAGTCTGTGGCTTGCAGTCATAAATGTCTGCGTATAGCTTCACAGAGGGTCTTCGACAGTATTCTATAAATATGAAGACCATCTTTTTAGCCTTCCGTTTCTGACACCCAAAGGCACAACAAGAATTTTTTTCTCTTATTCTGTAGATTTTGCCCATTTTCCTCCACTTGTTACCACTGTTTTTCTGCCACAACGATGCACATGCAGCTGCAAATGACAAATGCTCAAAAATAGGCAGAACAACTGTTTTAAACATTGATGATAAGAAATTATTCTTGAGCAGCAAATCAGCATATCTGAATGATTTCTGAAGGATCATGTGACTGGAGTAATGATGCTGAAAATTCAGTTTTGTCATCACAGGAATAAATTATATTTTAAAATATATTCATATAGAAAACAGTTATTATTTAATTTTTACTTTTTGTACAAAAATAAATGCCTTGGTGGGCATAAGAAAATTATTTCAATAATATAATATAATATAATATAATATAATATAATATAATATAATATAATATAATGTGGTGTAGGCGCTATTTATTTTTGTTAGAAATGTCAACTTAGGGATGCGTTTCCTATGAAATCAGCCTCCAAAACCCTTATCTGTAATCCATTTTTTTCCTCATTTTCTTTTCTTTTCATTTCTATCCCTAGGAGATAGCAATTAGTGATAGTAAGAAACCAAAGCATGCACAAAAAACTCCGGATCTGTTGTTTTGTGTTTTTATAGCTTATTAACCTCCAAATACCTTTCGCAGTCTGAAATCCATGACGTCGGCGTTGTGTGTGTGTGTAGCGAACACTCTCTAATTGGTTAGCAGTAGCGACAATTTAAACGCCTCCATCTGTTTGAACGCTGTAAAATGCCAGTGTGCAGGTGCGGCAGGGTCACACATGGCCAGACACACACTTAACAGGGTAACGACACCGGATTTGTGCAAATTAATTTTTTTGATGTAGGCTACACACTACATCAAAAACACATCATATCTCAAGACCAGAAAATCACAGAGAAGGTCTTTTCACATTTAAAATAGTTAACCCTGAGTCACCGTAAACCTGGAGTAAATAGAATCCTGAGTTATCTCACTTTACGTTTCACACTGCTCATAATTATCCCAGGGTTAACAATTAATCCTGGGTATTCATAAACTGACGTTTCACACTGGACACTCCTAAACCCCGGGTTAACGGGCCTTATCTGTATGCGATATGTTTACATAATGGCTCTAGCACTGATAATCCTTATATTATTGCAGACTGTATCAAGTTCATCTTAAATTGACTATTCAGACTATAACGGTAAGAATTAAATAATGTCTTCTTCACTCCAAATGACACCATTTGACGTTTCTCCTCAAACACTGAAACGACTGCTGGTATTATGCGCTGTGTTTTTGCAGTCAGTGAATATGAGGCACACGATTGCTTGTCTGTTGCTAAGCATCTGATGTAACATTCTACCAATCTGTGGTTAAAAGCAGGGTTTAGAATGCCGATAACCTAGGGTGCAGCGCTGTGTGAAAAGTTGGGTATGGACACTTTTGACTTGGCAACCATTCAGAACACCGCAAAGCAACGGTATGTCAACCACCCACAAAACCAA
Organism: Paracanthobrama guichenoti; assembly: GCA_018749465.1. NCBI lineage: Eukaryota > Metazoa > Chordata > Actinopteri > Cypriniformes > Gobionidae > Paracanthobrama > Paracanthobrama guichenoti. The sequence goes on from CM031957.1 coordinate 23,807,076, forward strand.
ACTCATTTCGCCAACAAGTTGCGCACAAACAAACAGAGCTCAAACTCTTTACATTATTACTTCACTTTATTTTTAGTTTGCAAATGCTTTAGCAATACAAATGTAGAATTATTTGTCATGCCAATAAAACTCATTAAATCTGAAACAGCTACTGAGAGAGAGAGAGAGAGAGAGAGAGAGAGTTTTACATTGCAAGAACAGTCAGAGAAGTAGAGGACATCGTCTGTATGTGCGAAATAAAAGATAATTTAGAGCATCTTTATGAATTAATATGATCCAAATAACATTATACGAAGGACAAGGGAAAGTGCTAATAACTTTTCAAAGGCTTTGCACCACAATAATCAGAGAATAATTGTGTCTGCAACAGGGACCGTCTGCTAAGATGAAACTCCTGGCGTGTGTGTGTCTGTTTGGAGTTAGTGGTCTGTGCTTATATCCCTCCCTTCTGTAGTTCCTCTGTTTTGTAGTTAATTGAATATGTTTAATATTTAGTTCAAAAGGTTCCAGTCTTCTGAAATATATTGATATTAATGTCGTGGAAGGCAGTAATTACTCCAACAGACATGTGCTGTGTGCATCTGTGTTTGTGTATGACTTTGAAGTGGACTGTTTTAATTAATTTGCTTAATTATATTTCAAAGCTTCTAATGAAGTACGGCAGATTAGCATACACAATAAATCCATCATTGGAAGCAGTGACAGCTCCTCACACACACACGCACAGTGATATTAAAGCTGGACGTCCTCTCTCATCTCTCTGTTACGACCTCCTGCATGCGCTCTGTGTAATTAGCTTTTATCTGAAAGGACACCCAGGCTTATGCAGTCACCCGTTGCTGATGAAACTATCGTGAGGCTCTTGCGAACATCTGCACGCCCCTTGAGACGCCTGGACACCAGTAAGCTCCCCAGACACTGTGCGCACATTTCCATCATTGCTCTAGATGGCGATGGCCTGTCCTTCATTCTTGTGGGTTTTCCCTTCATTCTTGTGGAAATGTGGTCACGTCGCGAAGCAGAGTGGCTGTTAGATGTGCATTAGGGTGTGCATTATTCTTCAATAATTCAATGGCCCGGAGTCAATTATTTCACTTATACTACAGTTACCACACCTCAAAACATTGTTCAGATGATGTATTTTAAGACATATGTCAGATTTTTGTCCTTAAAATGATCTTGTGTGCAGGATTACTTTCTTACGCATCTAAACCCAAGTATCCGTTGCTAATACCGAAACGTCATTTTAGAGGTAGTAACAGATTAGAAACGAATTAGAAACTCAGGTAAACAGGAACACAGTAAAAATGAAACTAAAACAGAACATAAACATTCCAGTACGGAGTGAGACACGTTACAGTGGCGGATACGAGGCCAGTGGAAGTGGAGCCCTATGTGCAGATGGAAAGCCACTGAGAACGGGCAACACCGATGGTCCTGGAGGACGAGCAGCAGTGACCAGCACCCGAGGTGGAGCCAGAAGAATGAGGTGCAGCCGGCGGGACTGAGGATCGAGATGGAGCCGGAGGGGTGGAGAGACAGAGAGCAGCAGATAGCTTGGACATTCGTAGTGCAGGCAGAGTGATGTCTGACCAAGGCGGAGCTGGAAAGACAAAGGAGCCTGGTGAAGCTGTAAGGACGATGGTCTCAGGTGGAGCCAAGGGAGGGAGGAGTCGACAGGAAATCATCCTCTTCCAAATCATCTAATATTAATGCAGCTGCTGCTCACCCTCAGTGATGAGGGAAGTGTGGGAGGGGCTCCATTCCATTCCATTCCCTCGAATTCCACAAGCTGTCCCACGGCAAGGAACAGTGTAGCTTGGGCTCCAGGGCAATGATTTGCTCAGTCCTCTTAACTGGCTCATGCATCGAGGCAGGATCGGGCTCACTGTCTGCAGTGGCCTCAGGTGTTCTCTCCGTGCAATCTGTGGGCGGTGGCTCTGGATTTGGAGTGGGGCTGCCTCTTCAGCAGGGCAGATGGTGTACGGGGACCCGCAGTTCACCAGCACCCACTCCACGAACTTGGCAAAGGTCTCCAGTGGACCGACACCAGGGAGGCAAGCCTTTGTGTGTTCATTCAAGCTGGCTAAGTAGAACACGCACAATGAGTGGTAGGGACTACGGAAACTAATTAGAATCACAGGTAATCAGGAACACAGTGAAAACAAAACTATAAACAAACAAATAAAAATAATGATAAATTATTAATTTATTTTGGTATTACATTAGATTTTAAATGGCTTTAGGGTAACTGCTAAATGTGCCACTTTCTGCCAAATTATCACTATGAGTTTTTAAGTGATGTTAAAATTTACTCTTTCCAGTAAATCTCTGTCTGCAGTCATCTACCATTTGTAACCTCACAATGTTAACTTGAAAAACATGAATCTCAGAGGATTTCCACAGTAAGACAATGATGCTACTAATTGCACCTACTTGACTGTGTTCAGTCATGAATGTTTCAAAATACACTTCATTATGTGAAGCTATTAATTGCCATTAAGTACTGACTGACTTGTTAAACACAAGCTGACTCCATGAATATTTTAGAAGACTCTGCAATGGAGCATCTAACACTAAATGACCCGATCTGGTTCAAGATGATACGACTTTGGAATTTGCAGGTGATGTATGAAAGAGAACACAGTGGAGAACAGGCATAGCATACTTAAGGAGCGCTGTGTGTTTGATGTGTGTTATACTTACGGTACGGGGCAGTGCAGATATGAATGTGGATTTTCATTGATGGGTCCAACCAGCACAGCAGTAAAGACACCTGAGAGATAAGGACAGTTGTAGATGAGTGTTGTTTGTTGTTTTGTTCCTACGATAACTCTCCGCTGGATGCTAACAGGCCCCACAACAGAAGATGAACAATCAATCAGCAGAGACTTACTCACTGAGGCAAATAACGCAAAGCAAACCACACAGCTACTCCTGGAACTCATCAACAAACAAGAACACAAAGAAACTGAGCAAAAGTCGTAAAGCAGTCAGATGTCCAAGGTTTTTGTGTATATTTTGGTCATGTGAGAGTGACAAACAGACGCAGCTGTGGAAATATATATATATATATATATATATATATATATATATATATATATATATATATATATATATATATAATATATATATATAAAGGATATTTTAATTTAATATTAAATCTGCAAGCAGCGATGAAAGGAATAGGAAAACAGAGCACATTGGGCATTTATCTCAACTGCATATTTTAGTATGTTGCTAGTATTGCATCACAGTGTTAAACACATCACCAGTGGGTGGCACTATTACTATAACTAAATTTTGTCATGTAGTTATGTTCAGGGCATGACTGTTATCAAACATGTGAAGTCTGGGGCAGATCGGACATTGTATGTCTGGCTTACAACAGCTTCTTGTTTCATGGCGAAACATCAAACTTTGTCAGGCTGCCATGGACACGCCATTCAATAAAAACTCAATATTTTTGAAATTTAACATCGCTAAGGCCTTAAGAATAGACTGACCAAATATGATGCTTTTCTGGTTAAATCTGTAGTAGGAGTTAATTACAGTGTAAAACATGACAGTTCTTGTTGCCCGCAGGTGGCGCTATGACTGTAGCTGAATATTGGCTTGTAGATGTCTTCAGGCCAGGACTCTAATCAAACATGTGAAGTTTGGGGCAGATTGGACATTGTATGCCCGAGTTACAACAACTTCCTGCTTCATGGCGAAACATCAAATTTTGTCAGGCCGCCACAGACACGCCCTTCAGCAAAAACTCAAGATCTTCGCAATTTAACGTTGCAAAGGCCTTTAGATTAGACTGACCAAATATGATGTTGATCTGATTAAATTTCTAGGAGGAGTTCGTAAACTACAACATCTGGAAATGGCAAAAACTGCAAAAAAAAAAAAAATTCTGAGAAAATTCAAAATCTGAGAAAATTCAAAATATCTTTTCAGTTTTCAGATTTCGTGAAACGTAGCGCAAATGGAGCTTAATTGAAATTTTGTAGATGGCGTTATCAAGCCATTTTGCCACACCTAATTCTGAACATAAATGTTCACCAATTCTGACACGTGTGCAAAGTTTCATGAGTTTTCGAGCATGTTTAGGCCCTCAAAAATGCGATTCATTTCGCAGAAGAAGAATAGACCAAGCAATTCCAATAGGGTCCTCACACCATCTGTGCTCGTGCCCTAATAAACAGATTTCAGGTAGGTCTAATGATATTCAGGTACAAAATATTATAATGTATAAAAAATACTCTAAAGAAGTTATTCAGTCATTATCAGATTGTTTAGGCTACTGTCACTTTGCACGGATCTGACACAACGTTCATTAAGACTTTTTTATTTTAACTCAGTAAGGCCATTTTAAAAGGTGCTCTAAGCGATGTCACACGTTTTTAGGTCAAAACATTTCCATGTCACTTCCATACAGCAAACATCTCCTCATTATCTGCTAGCTGCCTGTCCCCTGAACACACTGTAAAAACATTTAGTCTTTGTAGTCCGCATAAGCTCCACAAACTGCAACCAAAACAAACGTAGGCAGTCTGGACAACGAAGCATAACAAACAGTGCTGCAGCCAATAAGCCGACAAGAATGATTTGGGGGTGGAAATCATTCTTAGATTTCGCTTAGAGCACAATTTAATATAATTTTGAGTGTATTTGTCCATTTAAGCGAGATAAGACACAAAAGAGTTCAGTTCAGTAATGGCGCGCTGACGCAGCTCTCTGTGTCTACTCGCACAGAAAAAAGTGTGCGTGTACCAAATGGAGTTTCTTTTGCGTCTTCTTGCATGTGGATGTTTAAAATCGTTTGAATGTTTATGAAGACCGCAGTCATGTTCTAATACTGTTTTTCTAGTTTCTAAATAACATTTGGAATTTTAATACCAAGTGGCCAAAAACCATGATATCCCTCAAAATCTGGAACTGAATTAAACATTGCACCAATTTTGCAATCGGTGGTTATTGAAAATTAAAATTAATATTCACGGAAAAGGCCCCCTACTTCAAGTTGAAGTATACATTTAAGTGTAGTATTTCAATATTACTTGGGACTGAATTGGCCCACTTTTTAGTGTATAAAAGTGTAATTTTAACTACATTTGAAAGACAAATATTGTACTTTTCACTCCACTAAATTTCTATCATTTCTATTTAAATTTCTAGGTCCTCAAAATAATTTTTTTTCCAGACTGCCTATCAGTAATCACTCTTGTAGGGTCACGTGTCATGATGTTCAACAATTTTCCAGCATTTTTCAGTTGATGGCAAAATGGAAGATGGTTCCTTGTCAGCAAATGATGTCAAAATGTCAGTTTTGGCGAGTATGAACACAGTAAACACAGTTGATTGTCTTAAGTGAAAGTAAACAGTTGAGAGAATATCGGATATGTATCAGTGTATTGGATTCGTGCATTCAGCCTCAAAGCAACAGCAGCTTTGTAAAGAGCTTCGTAACATTTAAACAAGTGATGAGTTTGGTGATCGTTAGGTGCTAGCATGTTGGATGGAGCATCACTGACTGGCTTAAACCACCATGATGGTGTGCATTCATACAACAATGCAACAACAATAAAAATGAATTGACATAAAAAGAAAATTAACTTTTGATAGGATTCTGTAGTTTTACTTAAGTAAAAATATGTATTTACAACTTTCACTTGTAACAGAGTAATATTTGACCAGTAGTTCTTTTACTAGTAGTTTACTGAGAGTATACTTCAAAGTGTACTTTCATAAACTAAAAATGTGCTACAAGTATTTGATTAGTAAACTATCAGTATACCTACAAGTTCACTTGTAGTATAGTTGCAGTAGAAACTAAAAACTTAGTAGTAAACTAGTTGTGTACTCAAAGTTTACTGCAGAGCTGGACAAAGTACACAACTCCATTACTTTAGTAGTTTTATATTGCAAGTATACTTGTAAGTTCTTTAAGTAAACATAACATCATACCTATAGTTTACTATTTATATATTATTTGTGCACTTTAAGTATACTACCATGTTCCGATTTAGGTATACATTTTTATACTTGAAATATGCCTTTAACTGTACTTTATCAACACTTGTAGCTAAGTTTCATTTTAAAAAGCAACATTTTAAAGAAAAAGCTGAGAAAATAGCATGTTTGTCAAAGACTACGTTTGGATTGGATTCAGAACAATGATCTAAACATACCGTATTGTACCGTAATCAGGGTCGTCTTATATCCAGAACAATACCCTTTTTCAAGATGTATCATGTAGCCTACCAAATTTTCATTAACAGTAGAAGTGAAATTTTATTAGTGTGATTTTAAAATGTAAGATGGTACCCAGAACAATATGGTAGATGGAGTAGATTTAGTCCATCAACACCCCCAAAGCTTCACAGTCATTAACCCTTCCTGGGCCAACATTTAATTTGGTAACGTTAGGCAGTTTTGAAAATATACTATTTAATGTTTGATGATCTCATTTTACATTAGCGTAAGCAACCTTCTATCACTTATTTCTGCTTTTTCTTTACCTGTTTGATCTGGAGATTCTGTTCAGTTTCAGAAGATACCATGGAAAAATAAGCATACAGTTTATTTGCAGTAAACATACAGTATAGTTTTAAGTATGCTTCAGAAAAGTATGTAACTATGAGAAGTATATAAGTAAACTGAAAAATATGTTAAGGGTAGCATGCTTCCCATAAAGTTAATGCACTGGTCATTAGGTGCTTGTGGCCATTTGAATGCATTTGACCACATCAGCATTTACATTATGAAAGCAATCCAGTCAAAAGCAATCTAAAAGTGGTTGAAAGTATTTTAGACCCCATTTACAGCTGTAGTCAGCATAATCCACTGTTTAGATCAGATCAAGCAAAATTCATATCCAGGTGTAAACAGGGCATAAGAGAGAACAAAGCAGATCATGTCAAACAAAAATGAGGTCATGCACATGCAGCATAAACAATACTCGAAACTTCCACAGGTCAAAGACTTCCCACTAGACACTTGAGGTTACAGGTCTTTAACCCCAACCTCCCCATACACAACACCAAAACCAAACTGGTTTTAGATTACATATATTTTATTTATTTATTTATTTATTTATTTATTTGTTTGTTTATTTATTTATTTTTTAAGTAAACACTTGAAGAATAAAGTATGCAGCTATGACTTCACTTGTTGCAACAACCTCAATATGCCTGGAGATAAATTCTTGTTTTGAGTAGTCTGAGAGTGCAAAGGTGCTAAATCTTGAAAGTCAGGCTGGACAGACTGCAGACTCATAGCTTGAAGTGGTACATTACTGGGTTGCGCCAGAGGTTTGGAACCAACGCTAGAGAGAGAGAGACCCATAACTTGACTGCTCTGGCTTAGGAAAGACCTGGAATCCAGGGTGCTGGGATACAGTTGGTAACGGAATTGTGCTGACAGCAGGCCACTGGGCTGGTCCACAGACTGGTAGCAGACTTGTGCCATCATCAGGCCACTGGGCTGGGACACAGACTGTGAGATGGCTTTGGCTGACTGCAGACCACTGGGCTGGGACACAGACTGGTAGTGGACTTGGGCTGATGGCAGGCTACCTGACTGGACCACAGATTGTGAGCTGGCATGGGCTGATGGTTGGGTGCTGGACTGGTCCACAGACTGGTAACGGGTTTGTGCTGACAACAGGCCACTGGAATGGGACAAAGGCTGGTAGTTGGCTTGTGCTGACTGCAGGCCACTGGGCTGGGACAACAGACTGGTAGTGGACTTGGTAAGTGTAAGGATTTGAGCGAGTTTAACAAGGGCCAAATTGTGATGGCTAGATGACTGGGTCAGAGCATCTCCAAAACTACAGCTCAAATGCTGTATGGGGGGCCAAGGATCTGTGGAATGTGGTGAACAAACAAGTCCGATCCATGGAGGCCCCACCTCACAATTTACAGGACTTGTGACACAATATTAGGAAGGTGGTCATAATGTTATGCCTGATCGGTGTGTATATATATATATGTGTGTGTAGGAGTAGAGTAAGCTTTGACATCTCTTGCGGTTCAAACAAGCTGTGCAACAAACTCAAGCTCTTCTGAGATTTCTCTTTAAACATTCTCGTTTTGGGTTTTAATATATTATCCTCCATTCACTGCTTTTATAAAACTTGGAAGAGTCAGGATATTTTTAATATAACTCTGATTGTATTCGACTGAAAGAAGAAAGTCATATACACCTAGGATGGCTTGAGGGTGAGTAAATATGGGACAATTTTAATTTTTGGGTGAACTATCCCTTTAATTACTCACTTAATTGCCCACTGACAGCACTGTCTTGCGTGTTGAGTTATATACGTGCTGATGCAGCGCTCGTGGATGAGTCATGTTTTAAAGGAACATGACCATCACGATGTTTAGATCAAGACTCAATGACCTCAGAAGGGGTAGAGTCCCCTCTATCTTTGCCCAATTAGTTCCTCTTCATGAGGACCTACTTTGGCTGATGGAGGGTGGTCTGAGGGTTATGGTGTGGGCCAACCCAACGAATATTCCTCGGGCCACACACCCCTCCACATCACAAGCTGGTGGGTTTCCGATTGAGATGCCTCATTCCTCACATCAGGGACCCAGCATTTAATTCTGGGCTTCAGTGGATGGTATGATGTCAATCGCTGCATCACAAGGCAGGCTTGAGTCCTCTGGAGATGAAGGTTCGGCTGTGCTGCCTCCTTCGGGAGTGCTAGCATAAAAAAAAAGAAAAAGTCTGATCCAGAGCTGACAGCCATGCTTTCCCGGGCAGCTGTGAACACTGTGCTGGACTGGAACCCTCCACCTCAGCCCAAGTGTTCAAGCCTGGATGATTGGTTCCTGGGCATGATGCACACTGATGCACACATGATGCACACACGCCTGCTACTGCCCCCAGGGCCATTCTTCCTGGAGGTGCATGAGGAAGTGACCAGTTCCTGAAGGGCACCTTTTACTGCCTGTAATCGTTCTGGTGTGACCTCAGCCTTCACTACGTTTTGAGGCGTGGCAAAGGGTATGCAGGGATTCCCTCAGTGGAGTGCTCTGTTGTGATGCAGCTGCATCTCAGGGCGCATCCGCCTGGCGTGGTGATCCCAAGTACCCGTCCAAAACCTTTGGGTTCTCGTCCACTTTAGTGACAGATATTTACGGAGCTGCGGGCCAGGCCGTGTCTACTTTGCATTCCATGACCATCCCAAGGTTTTAAACCATGCACAAGACGGTGCTGACCCAGAGGTTATGCAGGAAGTGCACACTGCTACTGACTTTGCTCACCGATCAACGGAGGTCACTGCGCAGCCCCTGAGTCAGGTGATGTCCACTTTGGTGGTCCAGGAGTGCCACCTATGGCTTGGTTTGGCATGAGGGACTCTGAACGAACCTGTTTTCTCGACTCCCCGATCTCCCAGACCAGCCTCTTCTGCGACGCGGTCGAGGACTTTGCCCAGCAGTTCTCGATCACCCTGAAGCAGTCTGAAGTGCACAGGTGTGCTGACCAGGTGGCCCGCTGCTGCATTCACACCACCGTCAGCTCAGCCGCCTTAGCCTGCCATCACCGAGGGCGCTTTGTTTTCTGCTGGCATGACAGCCGGTGGTGTCTAATATTAGAACTGACCACCTATCTCTGAGCCCCAGAGGGCGCAGTTGACAGTGTGTGACGCAAAGCCTTGCTGCTCTCAGCCCCCTCTGTCACCAGCCCCCTGGCAGATGAGACCCCTATGGAACGCTAGTCCTTCCCTGGTCTCCTCTTTCAGGGCGTGGAATCTGACCCCGCCCATACCTCGGGATGCTCCCACGTCTCCCCATGTCTGGGCTGGTCATTCCGCTTCGCTGCCCCATTGTGGGTACACCAGTGGCTCAGTTCAGGGAGCCTAAATAGAGCTTCCAAATTGTTCAGCTGATTCGCCCACAGGTTCGGCTATGCTATTGCACCCCTGTCATGCGTGTGACAGTCAACACCCTACTGGCGAGGGGTGCGGTCGAGATCATCCCTCCAGCCGAGATGGAGTCCAGCTTCCACAGCCCTGACTTCATGGTACCTAGTAGAAGCGATGGGTCACGACCATTCCTGGACCTGTGTATCTTGAGCTGAACCCTTCCTAGGCTTCCATTTTCAAGATGTGCACAGTGTAACGTGCTTCAGATGCGTTCGTCCACCAGATTGGACTGCAGCACTGACCTGAAGGAACCAGGCACAGTGCAATATCTTGCTATCTTCGGCATGTTTATTGCTCGGTAGCGCGATCCGTTTAGCGCCACATGTCGGTGGGCGGGGCTACAGAAGCAGGTGTATATATTTATCTGTTGAGGCGGCGTTTCCCTGTTCTATTACGTCATTGATTTGAGCTCTCATTTTCTGGGCCTGGTGTCAATAAAAGCTTTTCTTTGACTAACAAGGAAGTTTTCAGCTCCGAAACTTACAGGATATTCTTATATCACGATGAACTTTTATATATCAAAGGCTCAAGGGAAATTCATCACCCCTTTAAACTGACACACAGAGAACAACATCTTTACTCAAGTCTCCTAAAGTCTAAACACATTTTCTGCTTTACACACATTTTGCAATTCAAAATGTCACTTTTTAAATGCCCTGAACACGGTTCTCTACATAAGACAAAACAATCTGACATAAAGTCACACGTTTGCCATTTCAAAACACTGCCATTTAAAATGACACTACATGAGCTAATTGGCCAACACATGTGCCACCTGGCCAAACACCTCATTGGTTAATGGTTAACACTTCAATCGGGATGAAAGCACTATGAAAAGACCACAGGTGAGCAACTTTTTTTTTTACAACAACAATGGAAGACGTTGCAGAGAGAGGAAGAGGAAGGATGCAATTTTCTTTTTCAGTTTACTTTCAGTTTTTTTTTTGTGAGCATATTTTTCTTCAGTCCAATGTAAATATATCTGCTGTGCATATGTAGCACTGACTTGTTTGGTGAAAATTAAAATAATACATGTTTCAACAGCATCTGCAAATATTTCTGTGCATGTGAACAATCTGGAGAATTTTCTACAATTTGAACTACATATTTTAGTATTATGGCAAAGCACACTAAAGATGAGAGTGCTTTTCATTATGCCCAACAGTGTGCAGTTGATTGGACAAAAATCTGGTAATATGAATGAAGTGTGTGCCATTTCAGGCAAAGTTTGATTTTCATAATGCTATATGTAGTTTTGGTTGTAGTGCTTCATTTTGCAAGATATATGAGGTATTTTGCAGTTTGGGTGTGTGGTTTTGTGAATTGTGTTAAGTATTTTGATAAAACCAGCCTAGTTTGCAAAACTGTGTGCTAGCAATTGGAAAAAAAAAAACTGTGAATTAGTTTATTTCATCTATAAAGCAGCTCTGCAGAAAACAGTGATGTCATTGTCCAGCTAAGTTCAGTTCTCATCCAATAGTGTCAGTGCAGTCAGATCAATCATATTGTTGAATATTACAGGTTTTTTTTTTTTTTTTTTATTGCTAACAAGCATTGTTCAGTACTGAAACCACATTTTCAAAACTCTGCATACAGTCTGCATTACCAAGATTCATTTTGGCCAAACAGTTAATCTAACCTTCAAAACTCACTCAGACCAACAAAACACTTCATACACGTCTCAAAATAAGCGTATTCCACCAATCACTGGCAACAAATTCTCATTCAGAAAACATGCATGTCACTCATAACACACTGACCTAAAAAAAAAAAAAAAAAAAAAAAAAAAAAAAACACAACAGGGAGCATTACATAAATTATGACCTTTTATTTTTAAAGTTTGAATGAATTTTTACATAAATAGTATTTAATTATGGAATAACTGATTTTTAATTTATTGAATGTACTAAAGCATACGTATGTAACAAGAATGATTCAGAAATCATTTGTTTTCTTTGAATATAGTAGCCTGGGGAAACCCAGACAACTTCTGGCAAATTTAGATTTGCTCTGCAAGTTAATCTGGCAAAGAGCCCATTCAAGCCCATTTCTAATCCCTCGAAATCGCGGCACCAATCAGAAACGTTGGGGCAGGCTTTACACAATGACGACAGCGCAGCGACATTACAAAGATGGATGCCGCCATGGAACATCACTCGTTCGAATCAGCTATCGCGTCTGTTTTAAGTGATTTAAACTTTTCCTTTTCGTTAAAAACAGAGAATTGCTGTCAGAGTCTCAGATGTTTCTCCGTCGCTCTGCATACGTCATCTCCTTCATCTCTCTGATTGGTTTTAGGTCTATCCAATTGCGCCCAGAGGCATTAGAGCGACGTCCATTGGTGACGCCCCTTTGGAAATGATTTGTCTGTGAAGCTTTGTCAGACCAGAACTCAGTTACTACTGAGAATGGTCTGGTTTTAACCAGGCTATGAATATAGTACTTTATCTGTGAAAATACTGTAAATAGGTGAAAAAGGAAAAAAAAAATCCAGAAATTCCAGGGCACAAAAACCCCCCCAAAAAACACATCAACAACACGTGTAGTCTAATCCAGTTATTTTCAAACCTGTCCTGGAGGCACCCCAGCCCTGCACATTTTGTATGTCTCCTTATCAGACACACCCAATTTAGGCCCCGTCCACACAGAGACACGTTTAGCTGTAGACGTAAAGATTTTGTACCGTATCGGTGTTTCGTCCACACGGATCCGGCGTTTTGGGAGCATGAAAACGATATTTTTTGAAACCGGGTCCCAGAGTGGATAAATCAAAAAAATGACACCCTTGCGTTTTCATGTGTACAGCCAATCCGTATATTTTGTGAAACAGTGATGTCATCACACCACGTCTGACACGGGAAAGACTAGAAAGGGATACAACTACGGACACTGGGCATGCGTACATCAATATTGCGTCATTTAATTACTGTATTTGCATTATTGTAAGGGTAGGTTTAGGGTGTAGGCGTTAATAAAAAACATCTGGTAAATAGCTAATTTATTTATTGTTATTTTATCGTGAGATTGCCTCACAACCTACCATTCCTGTACCCCTTCTAGCCACAACTCTTCTTCTCCATTTTTAGTGCATTTCTGTGACAGATTTACAAGCACCACATACTGGTCTGGCATGTATACTACATCATTTTGAGTTGGTTTCAGCAGTTTCGTGTGTACCAAGGGGGTAATCCAGCACCTGGAAAGCGTACCTTCCAGGGGCAGCCATTGCTAACCAAGCCATCACCTGCTGTTAGCATTCCATTGACTCCCATTCATTTTGGTGTCACTTTGCCAGCGAATAACTTTACATCTGAGGCATTTAAAGACTCTATTTGTCCATTGTAGAAGCCAATTTTGTAAAAGTAGGCTAACGATTGCGTCATAACCACACGACTCTCTGTCGCACAGTAGAGAAATTACAATATAGACTCGTATAGACAGGAGGAGAAGCTCACAGGCAATCTTTTACTGTCTATGAGGCAATCGGGGGACGTGGAGGCATAAAGTCCAATCAGTCAAGCTCAGTCTGAGGCTGCGCAGTACGCTCAGCCATCAGGAAGTGAGTGTTTCTAACTGACATCACTTTTTTCCGTTGAAGTCTATGGGGTCGCTGTGTCCATTTCTTTTATTGTCTATGGTGTGTACGCAGATATTTCTTGAAACGAGGAAAAAAAAAGATTGGATAGGGAAAGCTCTGGCTTTGTGTGGTCTAAGCTCTGGCCTAAGTTCTTGCTGTCTCTACTAACGAACTGATGAGTTGAATCAGGTGTGATAAATGAGGGAGACACAAAATGTGCAGGGCTGGGTTGCCTCCAGGACAGGTTTGAAAACCACTGGTCAGTTTTGAAAGCAGTGTGTTAGCATATGAAACATACCCTGCAAATATATAGTTTGTTGCATTTTTGTGGAGTATGAATGACAAAAAGTGTTTGTGGATTTTGAAAAATGTGGTGATTAAATGCATTGTCTGAAAGCAATGAAAAATTATTCACAGTTTGGTCCGTATACACTTGTGTGTCGCTGAATGTGTGAAGAGTTTTGAAAATGTGGTTTCAGTATTGAACAATGCTTGTTGGCAATTGAAAAAAACTGTATTGAATATTGCTGAGGACATCACAGGCAATGTTGTTTCTTGCCAGGCAAAGGGAAAAACCTTCAATTGTGCCAGATCCAGTCTTGACAACATTCTCCACACCTTGGCCTTTTTCATCCTCATCCTCATCCTCATACTCAGCCTCTTCATCCACAATCTCTTACACGTACTCTTCCTCCTCTCCCTCTCAGATAGTTTCCGTTTATTGTTTGTTATCATCATTCAATGCACCTGTGCACTCTGAACTGGCCTATATTTTATACAATTGGTTTGATCACATCATTAGAAACAAGTGTGAACAATTTTGAGTCGTTGTGTGTAAACGATGACAATTGTGTTTTAGTTGTGTTTAACTATAGTTGAGTATGTGTTTAATTGTGTGTAAAAGTGCAGTGAAAAAAGTGTGTTTTAGAACTGCAATTTGAGTGTAAAGCAGGAATTGTGCTTGTAGTTTAGCAGAATTGGTTCAGGGGGTTGGTGCATGAGTTACATGTTGTGGTCATTGTGTCTCAAGTACCAGTATTTGTGTGTAAACAATTGAGAAAAAACTGTAATCTTTTGATTGAATAGCCTATTAACCCGTAAAGACCTAGAACATTTTTGGGGCGCCTGACTTGTTTTATTTGTTTTTTTCTCACCCATTCTAGCAGTTAGCATCAAGGGCCATACCTATATCATTTTAAACAGGAGAACCTGAAGTTTCCATCTAGCTCATATGAAGTCCCAATTTTACATTTATTTAGAATGAGAATGGAAAAATGGCAGTAAAAATGTGGTGTTTTTATTGTGAACTCAAACAGATGTTTTCCTAGACTCGGTTGTTTTAGACTTCCAGATAAAATTGTGTCTACATGTAACAATCCCTCAGCAAGTTATAGCTATTTATTATAATATTATTCTAGGCGTTTTTGAGTGAAAACAGGTGTATTTTATTTACTGACAATGTAGATGTGTTCAAAAAATTTCAGGGAGTAAAGTAAATAGAAAGATTGTAATAATAGAAAACTGAAGCAAACATTTTTCTTCAGAGAAATATATTATCATTTGAACATGAACAACAAATGCAAACAATGCAACAAGTTGTGACAACAAATGGTGCAAATGTTCGGTTAATTTACACCGAGTGTAACACAGTTAACCACCAGATCCTCCTGTCAACTCTCGTGAAGATGGGCATCTCAGGAGCTGCTCTCCAGTGGATCAAGTCTTATCTCTCAGGTAGGTCCTTCAGGGTGTCATGGAGAGGTGAAGTGTCTAAATCACATCATCTAGCTACTGAAGTTCCCCAGGGCTCAGTGCTTGGACCACTTCTCTTCTCCATCTACATGTCATCACTGGGATCTGTCATCCAGAAACATGGCTTTTCCTATCACTGCTATGCTGATGACACTCAACTCTACTTCTCATTTCAACCAGATGATCCCACAGTTGGTGTTCGTATCACTGCCTACCTGACAGATATTTCTGCCTGGATGAAGGAACAACACCTTCAACTCAATCTGGCAAAGACAGAACTGCTTGTGGTCTCAGCCAACCCAGCACTTAACCATACTCTCTCCATTCAGCTCGGTTCATCATCCATAACTCCGTCCAGGACAGCCAGGAACCTTGGAGTTGTGATTGATGATCAGCTAAAATTCACTGACCACATCACTGCAACAACCTGGTCCTGCCGATTTGCCTTATACAACATTAGGAAGATTAGACCCTTCCTATCAGAGCAGGCCACACAACTCCTGGTACAAGCTCTTGTTCTTTCCAGACTGGACTACTGTAGTGCTCTTCTAGCGGGCCTTCCAGCATGCACTATCAAACCCTTGCAACTGATCCAGAATGCAGCGGCGAGAGTGGTCTTTAATGAGCCGAAGAGAGCGCACTTCACACCTCTCTTCATCAGTCTGCACTGGCTGCCAATAGTAGCTCGAGTCAAATTCAAGGCACTGGTGCTCACCTACAAGGCAACCACTGGCTCTGCACCAACATACCTAAACTCGCTTGTTCAGACTTACACACCCTCCAGAAGCTTGCATTCTGCAAGTGAACGACGCCTTGTGGCGCCATCCCAAAGAGGCAAGAAATCCCTCACAAGGACCTTTTCCTGGACCGTTCCCACCTGGTGGAATGACCTGCCTGTCTCAATTCGAGCAGCCGAGTCGGTAGCCATTTTCAAAAAATATCTTAAGACGCATCTTTTCCAGCAGCAGCTGACCAAAAAAAATTCTGTCCTATGTGTTCTGTATTGTTGTCCTTGACTGTTTTTAGTTGCTTCTATTTCTCTCATTTGTAAGTCGCTTTGGATAAAAGCGTCTGCTAAATGACAATGTAAATTTAATGTAAATGTAAATGAACAAACAGTGCAAATAATTGAGGAAAATATACTGAGTGAAAATGGTGTAAATCTTCACAAACTACATACAAATACAGAAATATACTGAGTGCAAATGAACAAATAGTGCAAATAATCTTCACAAACTAAATAGAAAATAGAGAAATATACAGTGTAAATAAATAAATGGTTCAAGTAATCTTCCCAAACTATATATGTATTTACATAATGTAACAACCAAACTGGATTACGTAATGCCAGTCAAAGGCTTGGTGAATGGTGGAGCAAACTGACACTTCTCTTGTGCCTATCCATTTCACAAACAACAGTTTCTGATGTCTGATCCATCGGATCGAACCCCTGGGGCTCAGTGATGTCAGTGCATTGTTCTTTGTGCTTGGTCCATACCTGCGTGAATCACAGAACGTACCACATGCCACAAAATTGTTGGTATACAAGTCTCCAAAAAGCTTTGGGCTTGTATAGAAATGATCAACATATAAATGATAACCTCTGCCCAAGAATGATGGATCCATCAGACTGCTGACAACATCGTATGAGAGACCCTGCCCTGAAACGAAGCAGCTCTTTCCAGTGTAAATGGCGAAAATCGCAGGTGTAATCATTGCTTGAGTCTGCAAGCACAAACAGCTTCACACCCCACTTAGTTGGCTCGGCCTTCATGTACTGTCCGAGTCCAATTTTGGCTTTTGTTGCCACCATTCTTTCATCAATGGCAGTTTTCTTCCTAGGTTGCCACAATGCCTTGCACGCATGTTTTAAAGTGGTGTAAAGAGGCTGGAGAGGCTCGTACTCTGGGGTGCCCTTTTTTTTCTGTCATTTTCAATGTCATGTTCTGAATTGCTCATGTGAACAGTTCTGTTTATTACCATGAACCTGTCTCTGGTCATGACAGAAGCAGGAAAGTGTACACTTAGCTGCAACCCCTTCCTCCAGTAGTCTCTAACTCTTGGCAGTTTTCGAACACCAGGAATGTCGCAGGCTTCAGCTCTTCCCAAACAAACTTCTTCCCCTTAGCATGCTCATTTTCAGCATTCAAATTGGTGTTGTGACAGATTATCTTGACAGCTTTGTCACTAAAAAACTGTCGGAAAATTTGTACAGGAGAACCCACAAAACCCTGTAATTATGGGGTTCATTTTGGGAAAAAGGATGGAAGCTGCTGGACTTTGTCTGACACCTCAGGTCCATTCCACCTAGGCTCCTCTGGGGCACGTTGCTCTGTTGTGTCTCCCGGTCCTCTTTCTGCTTCACTGTCTCTTCCGGTCAGGGGGGCTGATATGGAGGAAGGATTTAGTATGGCCCTCTGTCTCCTCTGCTGATGTGCATGTGGTGTTGTCTCCCTGCCCTCTTTCTGCTCCACTGTCTCTTCCTCTGCCTCTTCCTCTCTCTCTCTCCCCCTCTTCCTTTCCCAGTCAGGGGGGCTAGTATGGGGGAAAGATTCGGTGTGGCCCTAAGTTTTACATAGTTTTACATACAGTCTTATTATACTTACATTGTTTGAAAATATTGATTAGAATATTGATATAAAACAGATATGTTCCTAAATCTGCATATCTGAATTTTTGTGTAGGCTAGGAATTTACTCTTTCCCGCTACTGACTGAATTTTCCAGCTATTCATGTTTTCACTGTTATACGCTAGGGGGTGCTATGACACGACTTCTAGTACAGAATCTCTGAATCAAAATATAGGAGGAGGAGAAGAAGCAGAAACAAGTGCTAGAAGACTGGTCATGCAAATGTAAAATAACGCGATCATCAAACAGCGTGTAAATCAAAACTGCCTAACATTACTGAATGAAATGTCAAACTCATGAAGAGGAAACTATTGTAAAGCTTTGGGGGTGTTGATGGACTCGATCTGCTCCATCTGTGTTTTGATCATTGTTCTGAATCTGATCAAGGCGTAGTCATTGACAAAAATGCTATTTTCTCAACTTTTTATTTAAAACGTTCTTTATGAAATGTACCCACATTCAAGTGTTGATAAAAAGGATGCACAAAAGCTATAGTAAAAGGTTTTTAAAATTAAAGTACAGTTAAAGGTATATTTCAGGTCTAAAAAATAATATCTACATTTGAACTTAGTAGTATACTGAAAGTGCAAAAACAATGTTATGTTCACTTGCAGTATAAACTACTAAACTAGTAGTTTACTGAGTACACTTGCAAACTAATAAATGTACTACTACTAGTTAACTTGTAGTACAGATTCAGTACAAACGAGAAACTGAACTTAAAGTTTACTACTGTTACACTTAAACATATACGTTTATATACTAAAAGTGGGCCAATTTAGTCCCAGACAGTATTAAAATAGTAAACTTACAAGTTTACTATTAGTACACATTGATATTAGTACAAACCCGATTCAAAAAAGTTGGGACACTGTACAAACTGTGAATAAAAACAGAATCCAATGATGTGGAAGTTTCAAATTTCAATATTTTATTCAGAATACAACATAGATGACATATCAAATGTTTAAACTGAGAAAATTTATAATTTTAAGGGAAAAATAAGTTGATTTTAAATTTCATGGCATCAACACATCTCAAAAAAGTTGGGAAAAGGCCATGTTTCCCACTGGTGTGGATTCCCCTCTTCTTTTATAACAGTCTGCAAACGTCTGGGGACTGAGGAGACAAGTTGCTCAAGTTTAGGAATAGGAATGTTGTCCCATTCTTGTCTAATACAGGCTTCTAGTTGCTCAACTGTCTTAGGTCTTCTTTGTGGCATCTTCCTCTTTATGATGCGCCAAATGTTTTCTATGGGTGAAAGATCTGGACTGCAGGCTGGCCATTTCAGTACCCGGATCCTTCTTCTACGCAGCCATGATGTTGTAATTGATGCAGTATGTGGTCTGGCATGGTCATGTTGGAAAATGCAAGGTCTTCCCTGAAAGAGACGACGTCTGGATGGGAGCATATGTTGTTCTAGAACTTGGATATACCTTTCAGCATTGATGGTGCCTTTCCAGATGTGTAAGCTGCCCATGCCACACGCACTCATGCAACCCCATACCATCAGAGATGCAGGCTTCTGAACTGAGCGCTGATAACAACTTGGGTTGTCCTTGTCCTCTTTAGTCCGGATGACATGGTGTCCCAGTTTTCCAAAAAGAACTTCAAATTTTGATTGGTCTGACCACAGAACAGTTTTCCACTTTGCCACAGTTCATTTTAAATAAGCCTTGGCCCAGAGAAAACGCCTGCGCTTCTGGATCATGTTTAGAAATGGCTTCTTTTTTGACCTATAGAGTTTTAACCGGCAACAGCGAATTGTTGGATTGTGTTTACAGACAATGTTTTCTGGAAGTATTCCTGAGCCCATGTTGTGATTTCCATTACAGTAGCATTCCTGTATGTGATGCAGTGCCGTCTAAGGGCCCGAAGATCACGGGCATCCAGTATGGTTTTCCGGCATTGATCCTTACGCACAGAGATTGTTCCAGATTCTCTGAATCTTTGGATGATATTATGCACTGTAGATGATGATAGCTTCAAACTCTTTGCAATTTTTCTCTGAGAAACTCCTTTCTGATATTGCTCCAGTATTTTTGGCGCAGCATTGGGGGAATTGGTGATCCTCTGCCCATCTTGACTTCTGAGAGACACTGCCACTCTGAGAGGCTCTTTTTATACCCAATCATGTTGCCAATTGACCTAATAAGTTGCAGATTGGTCCTCCAGCTGTTCCTTATATGTACATTTAACTTTTCCGGCCTATTATTGCTACCTGTCCCAACTTTTGGAATGTGTAGCTCTCATGAAATCCAAAATGAGCCAATATTTGGCATGATATTTCAAAATGTCTCACTTTTAACATTTAATATGTTATCTATATTCTATTGTGAATAAAATATAAGTTTATGAGATGTGTAAATTATTGCATTCCTTTTTTATTCACAATTTTGTGTCCCAACTTTTTTGGAATCGGGTTTGTATACTTAAAAAATATACTTGAACATTACTTAAGTATACTTCATAAAATGAACTTGAAGTTGTCAGGAAACCAGGAACTAACAGGCGGCAGGCAGAGATGCAGGATCCAAATGCAGGTTGAATATGATAACAAAAAAACCAAAAAAAATCAAAACAGGACTCAGGAACAAAACAAACTAGCAAAAACACAGAGAACAGGGAACTATATATAGGGAATATATAAGAATATATATATAGGGAAGACTAGCTTAACGAGATAATAAGGGGTGTGGTAAATTGGAAACACCTGGGGAAACTAATCAACATGGAAAAACTACAAGAACTACAAAAACCCCACAGAAAAAAGGACACAGAAAAGAACACAGAGACAATGCACAGAGAACTACAACATAAAAGTCCCACAGTGCGCCAGCCACAGAAACAGATATGACAGAAGTATACTTCTTTTTCATAAGGGTTATTTGGGGCTAATTGAGAACATTCCAAGTGCAACTGAGAATTTAACAAATTATAGAGTTTTGTTTGTTGTGTTTGGAAAAATGGTGCACAAATGATTGTGATTTTTGTAAAACCAATAAAAATAGCTGCAATTGTTTTTTTGTTTTTTTCCTGACATTAAAATTTTGGTTGGCACATTTGAGAATTGTGTTTTGAGAACATTATGCTTATGATTTGTAATTTGTATGAAATGAATGAATGAATACTTACAATCTGTTTAGGACAATTACAGATCTCAGATCACTGTGATAATTAGTTTGAGAGCCCTCAAGTCTGTATGACTTTCTTAATTTTCCTGATATAAAACACAAAAAAGTCCTATAAACTTACATTGGACATCATAGAGACTTTTGAGGTGGGAGTATTTTTGATGTGGGCCAGTAAGCCACTTAGTAACGACCCTAACTGCTTAGTAAACACCTAGAGTAGCCATCTACTAGTCACCTACAACAGCCTGGTAACCTCCTAGTAATTACTTTTTACAATATTTTTTTACTACTTTGGGTAAAAATCTGATGGATTAAGAAAGCAGTAGTGGAGTAAATGATGACATAACTTTTTATTTTGGGTGAATTGTTCCTTCAGGATTCAGGAGCTTTGAACAAATCCCTATATGAGTAACAATAGCTACGTGTACATTAGCACTACTAGCCTCAACTAAGAACATACTCTTAATGTTAATTGATTCATTTCAATTTCAGTTTCAATGGGAAGATCCCATGCAGATGTACCAAAATACACTAATTTTTACATAGCGAGTGACTCATTAGAGGTGTGTTTGCTAATGAGGACAATTGAGCACCAATGGCCCCTGCTCTCCACAGCGAATGACGTCAAGACTGCGGCCCACACGCTGACCTGCTGATGTCAAACTCTGAATGAGTGCATGAGAACCAAAGGATGAGACAATCGATTGGGTTGTGTAACTAACTCCTCAGCTTAAGTGGCTTAAACGGGGAGAATGTCTCAACAGTTTAGCTCCGTCAAGTGTTTTCACACACATTTGAGTGTGTTTATTTGTACATAAATGTGTAATATCTGCACATGAGCCAAAGTAAAGGTCGCACTTTCATGTATGTATTCACAGCTGACTAACTAATTAATTACGATCATTTTTTTAAATTTTTTTATGTAAAAACATTGGAGTTTTTAATATTTTTATATTGTAATAATTTCACAGTTACTCTCCAAATTAATGTAGAAACAGCTTAAAGACTTTATATTTTAAATATTTGTTTAAAAGCATCTTTTATGAATGAAGGCCAGGATCACTGATACTAATACAGCTACTGATGTCTCTGTGAATCAATTAACATTAATAATAGACATTCAATATTACCGGATAACTGAAATCTATATAAATTTCAAAATTTATTAGGCTTTAAAAAATAACTTTTAATTTAAATGAACTTAAAACAATCTTCACATAAACCCATTATAATAAATGTTATATTTACCTGTGGCCTTCCTGTCTAACAGGTAGGAAATATACAGAAATGATATAAAGTTATTTAATGTTAATTTGTAATGTTATATATATATATATATCCTTATTAAAACTACAATTTTCTGCTACCTTTGTTCTTTGATTTACATTAATGACAGACATCACAGAAACTGGTTTATTAGGCTGCTGTCACTTTAAGATCTGCCGCTGCCGAACATGACATGGATCTGATGCACTGTCACACGCATCTCATTCTCTCACAGCTCTTTGATTTCATTTAAGACGTTATTTAACTAATTTAAGACTGCTTTTATGAGAATACTCGTCAAAATGGGCATTTTGGCAGAATGCTGTGTTACTGTACATTCAAGTGTAAAAGAGAAGAGACATTCACAGAAAGCACTAAATTGATAGCACTAATATACACTATATTGCCAAAAGTATTGAGATCCCTGCCTTTACATGCACATGAACTTTAATGACATCACAGTCATAATCTGTAGGGTTTAATATGGAGTTGCAGGTATAACAGCTTCAACTCTTCTGGGAAATCTTTCCACAAGGTTTAGGAGTGTGTTTATGGGAATTTTTGACCATTCTTTTAGAAGCACATTTGTGAGATCAGGCACTGATGTTGGACGAGAAGGCCTGGCTCCGCTCTAATTCATCCCAAAGCTGTTCTATCAGGTTGCGGTCAGGACTCTGGACCAAAATCACTCATCCATGTCTTTATGGACCTTGCTTTGTGCACTGGTGCACAGTCATATTGGAACAGGAAAGGGCCATACCCAAACTGTTCCCACAAAATTGGGTGCATGAAATTGTCCAAAATGTCTTGGTATGCTGAAGCATTAAGAGTTCCTTTCACTGGAACTAAGGGGCCAAGCCCAAACCCCTGAAAAACAACCCCCCCCCCACCCAACTTTACACTTGGCACAATGCAATCAGGCAAGTACCATTCTCCTGGCAACAGCCAAACCCAGACTCGTACATCAGATTGCTTTTCTGACAGAGCAGCGTGATTGGTCACTCCAGAAAACACGTCTCCATTGCTCTCGATTCCAGTGGCGGTGTGCTTTACACCACTGCATCTGATGCTTTGCATTGCACTTGGTGATGTAAGGCTTGGATGCAGCTGCTCTGCCATGGAAACCCATTCCATGAAGCTCTTTACACACTGTTCTTGAGCTAATCTGAAGGCCACACAAAGTTTGGAGGTCTGTAGCTATTGATGCTGCAGAAATTTGGCGACTTCTGTGCACCGCCTCAGCATGCACTGACCCTGCTCTGTGATTTGACGTGGCCTACCACTTCATGGCTGAGTTGCTGTTGTTCCTGCATGCTTCCACTTTGTTATAATTCCACTAACAGTTGACCGTGGAATAAAAGTAAAGGGAATAGTTCACTCAGAAAGAACATCTATCATAATTTACTCACCCTTGTGTCCTTCCAAACCTGCATGACTATCTTTCATCTGTGGAAAACAATTTTTTTTCATAATAGACCCAAAATTTCGATATCCAAAAATTACAAAAATGCCGTGTCCCAATGACTTTACAAAAAAGTCAGAATATATTTTGAAGGGAGGCAGAAAAGAGCAAAAGAGAGAACAGACCTCAAGGTGCTTTATTGATCTCTTCATGCAATAAAATGTTAAAACATTTTCTCCCAAAGAGGTCTGGGCCCTCTCATGATTGAAATAAGAAAGCCATGTTTCCTTTCGTATGCACATAGTTGAACGTAATATTGATCTGTCTTCTAGTAAACCTGTTCATAAACATTGAGAGCACAAAAAAAGAAAAAAAAAACTCATCCATCCTGTCACACCCTCAATTTAGTATATTTAACAATGGAATCGATATTCAATCACACAAAAATAAGAAAATACAGCTACATCGCAAAATACACTGGTCATTCTCATGAAATAGTGCTATTTGTGTACTGTGTGTGTCACCAACTAAATTAATAGCTTATCAGCAAGGAGGCAGCAAATTGATCATAAAGTGACAGTAAAGACTTTTGTAAGAGAGAGATTTCTATTTCAGATAAATGCTTCTATCCTTCAAAGAAAAAGAAAATATTGACTTCTACAAAAATATTAAGCAACACAAATGTTTTCAACATTGATAATTATAAATCAAATCAGCATATTCAAATGATTTCTGAAGGATCATGTGAGACTGAAGACTGGAGTAATGATGCTGAAACGATGCTTTGTTCACAGGAATAAATTACATTTTAAAATATATTCAAAAAGAAAACTTATCTTAAAATATATTATCTATAAAAGATATTTTTTAATAATAAAAAATATATAATGGGTAATTTAACTACCAGAAATGTATTGTATGCCTATGGTGCTTAATACATTTAGCCTAAAGAAAATCAGAATTTTTGAAATGATAAAAAATTATTTTCTGGCACACATGACAGTAGATCGAGCCCCACACACATGGTTCCTAGCTGTGCTTGTGTCTGTCTCTAGTTATTACACCATACACACATCTGTCACTGCAGACCACCAGTCCTTTTTTTCATTTGACTCTTTTGAGCTCTGCCTCATGCCTTTACTACTGTCCATCACTCTGTAGCATGATGGTGCAATAGCACACTCAAAAAGAGAAAATTCTGTCATCATGTCGTTCCAAACTCATAATACTTTTTTCCCCCTTCAGTTGACCCCAAAAAGTAATTCATGACTGTTCTTGTCCACATTGTAGCTGTGCTGGGTAGAAACCTTGTATTTGTTTACCATTCTGCACTGTCTCTGTTTTTTTGCAATGCAAGGATAAATAAAGAATTGGTTGTTTGAATAAGGACAGCATTTTCTTTACTCAAAATAATGTTTATGTAATTAAGGGGCCTCATTTATAAAATGTTGCGCAGAAACCGTTCTACATGTGCGTTCATATGATTCAGAGAACAAATGTATACACAAAAAAACGTGCATACGCCTCTCTTCCAGATGTGAAATACATAAATCGCACGTTCTTGAAATTGTGCGCAGATCTCCGCATGGTAAACGCCGCCTAGTTAACCCTTAAATGCATGAATGTTTCACCAATCATTATTACATATTCGGGTCTTTAGCGACCCGGAACTATATCTAACACGGATGGATCTCTACCTGTCGCACTAATATAGAACTCTCTGAACTCTATAAAACTCTCCTGATATTAGAGTAACAATTACAGAAGAATAAAATAAAGCATATTTTGTTATCCTTTGGAGCTTGGAAGAGTTCAGTTTGAGCAGATGTGTAAGGGTGGACTGCCTACAGTGGTTCTGACTGCAGGGCTGCCGAACGACAAAAGAAACGTTATCAACAAGATTGTAGAAAGTACATTTCTCGTCTATCACCACCCACTGCAGCTTATACCAACGACGGAAATAAGCGCAGTTACAATAGCAAAATGTGTGGGAGAGCGTTGCTATAATGTGACTATATTGTATTGCATTAGTTAACACTTCAAAGTCAATACCAAATCAAAACTAGTTAGCACATCATTTGTAATTGAAAGAATTTAATGACAAAATCTGGTTATGGTTACACTTAAAATAGTTACAAAATAAATGTATGAGATGATAAAAACTTATACCATTAATCGTACCCAGCATGAATGTTACCTGAGGGATAGAAAAAGAGAGGGGGGGAGAGAGAGAGACAAAGAAGAGAAGAGAGCAAAGAAGAGAAGAGCCAAAGAGAAGGCCCCAAGAAGAGAGAGCCAGAGAATAAAAGAGACAGAGCAACAGTTACAATCTTCTTTTATCTATTCCTTGACCATGTGACTGAAACCCTAATGTGAGACATTCAAACTGACCAATCAGACCAAACTTCCCCCACTGTACTAAAGGCGTACCATCATCACTGTCCTCATCAGAGCTCATTTCCCAGTAAATTCAGCATCTGGCTCATATTCGCCATCTTCTCAAATCTATAATTTTCAACATCTTCACCAGATGTTGACAGCTTCTTCACCAGATCCATTAAATTATTGTTATTGTTAAAAAATCTACTTACATTATTACACACCTCGGGTCGTTTTTACAATTTTTACAAAAAATTAATGGGAAAACAGGCATTCTTTTATATTTTTTTCTTGTTTATAATGAATTGATTGAGGAATACTAAGAAAGCTGGTCTAACTTTAAAAAATGAACGAGGACCCGAGGTATGCGTTTAATGTCATTAGCATATAAAAGAGTACCAATCAATGTCTAAATCTTTAGTCGAGAAGTGAGCAGGTGAGCAGGAAGAATTGCTAAGATTTCCAAATACCTGCAGTACTCCGACTCTCTGCAACAAGGAAAAGTGTGTATGTCTACTTAGATTCTAATTCTAATGGCCGTTCTAATGACTGACAAAACACAAACCTCCAACATTGGCTGGTGAAAAACCTTTGAGCTTGATTTTGGTTAAATGTTAATGATATAATGACTTGTGCAAGTG
>CM031957.1:23838781-23853781 GCA_018749465.1 Paracanthobrama guichenoti
GTCCCTGCACGACCTCAGTCCCGCTATTCTGTGGATGCAATATGGAGATCCATTTCCTATTTCCCAAAAGAGGTTCAAATTATCCATGTTCTCCTAAAACAAGATGAAATCATATGGTGAGGCAGTGTTTCGTTTTTAACTCAAGACTGCAAAAAGCCTCATAGATTATCTGAGGACACCAGAATGATTGAACACAGTGAATTTAAGTGCAGTCACAGAGAGATGTTTCAGACAGGGGACATATCATGCCCCTTTTTACAAGATGTAATATACAGTTGCAAGAAAAAAGTATGTTGACCCCTTGCAGAATCTGTGAAAATGTGAATAATTTTAACAAAATAAGAGGGATCATGCAAATTTTATTTAGTACTGTCCTAAATAAGATATTTTACATAAAATGTTCACACATAGTCCACAAGACAAAAAAAAAAAAAACATAGATTAATTTATAAAAATGACCCTGTTCAAAAGTCTATGAACCATTGATTGTTAATACTGTGTGTCGTTCCCTGGATGATCCACGGCTGTTTTTTTGTTTTGTGATGGTTGTTCATGAGTCCTTTGTTTGTCCTGAGCAGTTAAACTGCCCAACGTTCTTCAGAAAATCCTCCAGGTCCTGTAAATTCTTCAGTTTTCCAGCATCTTTTGCATATCTGAACCCTGTCCAGCAGTGACTGTATGATTTTGAGATCCATCTTTTCACACTGAGGACGATTAAGAGACTCAAACACAACTATTAAAAAAGGTTCAAACATTCACTGATGCTCCAGAAGGAAACACGATGCAATAAGTGCCGGGGGAGAACATTTTCATTTAGTACTGGCCTTCGGAAGCAACAGAAGATATTTGCATGTTTCCCGAAAGACAAATTAAGTACAATTTACCTTGATCTTCAGATTCCAAAAGTTTTCATAATGCATTTTGTATGATCTCTCTTATTTTGTTCAATTTATTCACATTTTCACAGATTCTGCAAGGAGTTCACATACGTTTTCTTGCAACTGTAAGTCTCAGGTGTCCACAGAATATGTCTGTGACATTTCAGCTCAAAATACCTCACAGATCATTTATTATATCATGTTGTAAATGCCCATTTTTGAGTGGAAGGAGAAACAAGATTTTCGTGCATGTATCTTTAAATGCAAATTAGCTTCTGCATTCCAGAAGAGGGCGGAGCTTGTACAGCTTGTGCCTCGGATACTCTACCAAAAAATAAACATCTGTTTATCATCTCTATCACGCTCACGTGACATTGTAGTTCTTCATCATCATGAAAGTTTTATTATCTGCCTGTGTTTTAAAGCCATATGAGTCTAAACTTCTGATATATGGTTTTCTGAGTGTACACATTTGAAGGACGCTGACTGTCAGACAGCGCGTCCCGTGAGTATTAAACTAAGTTATCTTTCACGTCTTATTGCGCTTAAACTGCATGTGAAATACACACAAGGTTATGTCAAAAACAGAGTACACATAAACACAGTCGGTTATGACTGTGAATGTAAACAGTGGGGAAAGAAATCACATGTGTATTAAATCTGTGTATTAAAGTGAAAGCAGCGTAATATACCAACTTTTAAATATGCTGTTAATATGAATCAAACAACAAAAGAAAAACAGAAAATCACTCACTTTAGTAGCTTTAATAAAAAACATTTCTTACTTGAACGCTGCTGTTAAATGCTCTGGCGAGGAGATAAACATGGCGGACTGTGTACAGCTCCACTCAGGGCGGGGTCTATGCTAATGGAGAAGAGTCCATCGGCAGTCGTGGTCGGGGCCTGTGCAATGTGACGTCACACTGCTAGAATCTGCAAATGGCTTGTTTTGAGACACTGCTTATGATTTATGGGGATTTAAAAAAAAAGGAGTACATGGATTTTTACCATTATACGGTGCACTATAAACCCTAATGCTCAAAATAATTCATTGGTTTGAGTATAGCCAATTCAAATTAAACAAATTAGTTCAAACAAATTAACTTTTATAAGTATTTAGAACTTTCTTTTTTCTTTTGAATTCACAAAACTGACACATTTTAAGTAATCTGAATTGTTTCATTGTTTTGTTTAACTGAAACTGGGCAAGGATTGTGTTATATTATTTTTTAATTTAATTTTATTTTTTTTTTTTTTTTTGGGGTTTGGGGTGCAAGATTAATGTGGGAGATTTAGTAGTGTTTAATGTTTTGTTATGCTTTAGAAGAGTTTCTGTTATGTTTGGGTTTTTATGGGGTGGGGGTCATGAGTGGAGCATGAGCTTAGTTTGAGAACAGATATAAAGTATATTAAATGTATTATATTGTTCTGTTCTATGCTAATGCTATACCAAAGCATTGTGTAACCAATTAGCAATGTGCCATTTGTTGAATTAGCTAGTTAAAGCTAGTCAAGTTTCCACTACTAAAAATTTGAGATTACATAAGTTAAATGTATTAATTAGCTTACTCAAATATTTTAAGTTCAGAGCTATTAAAATGTGAGTACAAAATAAAAAATCTGCAAGTTCTATTTGCTTAAACTTCAAATTTCTTAAATTAACAAATTCAGGTTTACAGTGTGGTTGTGTACACACACTGCCGAAACATTTATGTTCAAACACCATGTAAAAAAGAATTTAGGCCCATTTTAAATGCAGAAATGATTCTTAGTTTTTTTTAAATGATTTGTATCAAGAGGGACTCATTCGGAGCAACGGAATTGTAACATACTTTAGAAGACATGATTAGAAGTTTAATGCGTTTTAGTTGCTAATCGCATTTTAAGCATGTATTGTGCACCGTCAGCAACTTCTCCTAGCATTTGCCATGATTAATGTGATTTTAAGTCACTTTGATAAGAAAAGCATCAGCTAAAAACAAATGATCATGTAAACTGAAACACTTAACCTTGACTTAAGTTAAAGAAATAGCATTGTCAAGATTTTTTTAGCAGGCGTTTTCATTGCAACTTTTAAAAACAAAATATATTGAATGTATTTGAGGTAATATAAATACTCGAAATAAATACTCTACTGCTGGCAAAATGGGCTTTCAATAAAACATGGCTGCCAATGCAAAAGGGGGAAAAAACTGGTTATTCGATCGGCCACAGATAAGTCAATTCTGAAAAAACCTGTGCAATGTGTTAATGTGTCAAACTTTCTTACTAAATGATGTGGGTACCATTTAACAACTATATCTGTTGGACGTTTGCTCGTCGAAACACTGCTCCAAATATTGTGCAACATAATACTCATCACTCAGTATTTCAATGAACAAACAAATGACCTGAATAAACAAGCCCTCTATTGAGCTGAGTTAGTCACACTCATAACACACACTCATTCTTGCAAAAACTGATTTAATGCTTTCAGTACAGCGCTAGTTTTTTTTCCCCACATATCTACCCAGTGAATCAAAGGTGTGATAAAAATATGACATTGCCATGAGTTTTTGTGTGAGAACAGATGCTGTCAATACAGTTCCCACTGTACCATAATCTATACTCTAGTTGGCCTTTTTAGATGAAGTTCGTTACAGTAATTTGGCTGTCTTTACCAGGGTAAGGCCTCTGTTGATAGTATCCAATAGTGTTCTGAAATGTATTTTGATACAACAGTTAGCCTACATGATCTGTAACCCTTCTGATGCATCTCTGATTACAGTTTTTCTTGATTGCTAATAAAAAAATTTATGAAACAATTCACTATTTTCTCTCAAATATAAACAACTGCATAACTACACAGCAATTTGTACAAACCTGAAACGCCCACGTCACGGGTGGATTCCACGTGTACCAGATATGTGCCGGATCTGGGCTGACACTATGTTGCTTTCTGTTTAGCATACAACATAAGTGAAAGACTGCAGATACAGTAAAATACATCAATGAGCTTTAGGAAAAATGAGTTTTGCACTGTGATGCATTTGTGTTGAATCGGTAAACACAAGTGGCAAAACTTAAACACAACTACAACACAGTTGTCACCATTTACACACAACGACTCAAACTTGTTCACATTTGTTTCTAATGATGTGGTCAAACCAAATATTCAGAATATAAGCCAGTTCAGAGTGCACATGTGCACTGAATGTTCATACCAAAAACAGATGGAAACAATCTGAGAGGGAGAGGAGGAAGAGTATGTGTAGGAGGAGGAAGAGGATGAGGAAGAGCAAGATGTGGAGCTTTGTGAAGACTGGATCTGGCACACCAGAGGGGTTTTTTCTTTGCCTGGCAAGAAACAATATTGCCGGTGATGTGGACAAAGTCCTCAGGCCGAACCCAACACAAAGATGTGATGCTGAGGCAGAATGAATCTCTCATTGAGTTTAGTGATTTTATTTCTGTGTAGCATACTTTTCATTTAGTTTTCTTTGACCTTTTGCAGTTTGATTACTGCATTTGTACAGTATGCAAGTGCTGAATATACAGACATTCAATACTACATACAGTATACAATATATTGTATGTAAGTATACAACTTACTAAATTGTGATTACAGTTCTTTTTACGTAATTGCAAAATTAGTTTATATTGTACTGTGTAAAACAGTACACAATATACTTTTTTTTCTGTAACTACATGCTCTGGATTCTGTGTTCTCCATTTTTCTAGTGTCTAATGAATGAGCTGTAGAGTTTATATATTGACTGGCTGTGTGTATGATCTGAAAGCTTTGTTTAAAATAGTTTTGAGTCGATTGTTTGATTTTGCTAGAAGAGTCAGGGGTTTTGTGAATGCAGTTTGAAGATTTGGTTTTGTGCTTAATGTTGTGAGAAAAATGGATGAAGATTTCAAGAAATGTGTCTTAGCAATTGTGGAAACCTGTCATTTTCATTACACTACTGTAAAGTGATCAGTAGATCAAAAGTTCAAATTCCAAAAAGCTGAATATGAACTTGGTATGCAACAGAATACAGTCAAAGACTTTATATATAGGAAGACGGTGCACTCCGATTACTTATGAATGGGAGAAAGTGCAACGCCCAATATGGCGAATAAGCCCCGCCTTCTAAATGAAGGAGCCAATCGTTGATTAGTAAATACACCGCGTCACTGCAGCTGCTGTTAGAAGCTCCAGTTGCTATAGTAACAGGCAGTGTTTTGAGACGCACGCTTAGGACTGCACATGCGCATTAACTTTGTCCAGGCTGAAAAATTCAGTTTTTTGTCATGATTCGAGCGTTTAGAAAAAAAAAATTTATGAGACAGTTGTTGTCAGATTTCACTAGTGATTTCAAATATGAAATTTAATCATAAGTTTGGCGAACAGTTTTAGAGAATTTGATGTTTCCCCACTCAAAGAGATAGGAGCTGCACTTGCATGCCCGAGAGACATGTCAAAGATGGCCACCAAGTGAAATTACTTAAATTACTTAATTAAGTTACTTATATATTGCTGTCAATTACAGTACAGCAGGTGTGTCTAAACTCGGTCCTGGAGGGCCACTGTCCTGCAGAGTTTAGCTCAAACTTGTCTCAACACACCTGTCTAGAAGTTTCTAGTCTGCCTAGTAAGACATTGATTAGCTGGTTCAGGTGTGTTCAATTGCAGTTGGAGCTAGATCCCAAATGGCACCCTAAACCCTCACGGTCTTCCTCTGAGTCCGCACTTTCGTGACGTAATGCTGCTTTGACTGCCGGGTAGAAGCCCTCTGTGTAGCTTGTGAACTTGCGGGCTCAGCTGAAGTGCGCATCAAGGGCGTATAGAAGCCGCAAAGGGGACGCTCACGGGCACCCTTCTTTAAGCTTAAATGACGAATGGGACACCCTACAGTCTTCCACAAGACCGAAAGTACACATGAAGTGTGCCATTTGGGACAGGGCCTACGTAGCTCGCAAACTTGCAGGCTCAGCTGAAGTGCGCATCGAGGGCGCATAACGGCCACAAAGTGTGCTCGCTCACGAGCACCCTTCTGAAACCTAAAATGAGGAATGGTACCAGATGTGGTCCGGATCTGGGCCAACACTATGTTGCTTTCTGGGTCTCTACCTCCCTTAGGCAGTCATTTCTCAGTTCTGCAAAAATATGTTAAAATTGGGTTTGAGGGTGTATAACGTGCTACAGTTTACTGTACATTTAGTTTAATTTCCCTCATTTAGAGTAGATGATTCTTTCAGCTCTCTCTCCAGTGTTAGGATGCATTTTCTAAAGCACAGTCACCTGTGCTCCTATTTATTTTCCTGAGATTCTGATTGTAACTTTTTATTTATTTTTTTTAAACAGTTGCTAGGACACATTTCTCAGTTCTTTGGTAACTTTTTAAAACTCTACTCATAGTTCTCCTAACCAACTTTCATTTTGGCACAGCAGTTAATTTCACATTCACAATGCACTAAAACTACCAAAACACTTCCTACATATCTCAAATCACCCATTCACCCAACAAACACACTGTCACTCATAAAACAACGTAAAAACACAAACAACTGGTAGCATTACACATTTTTTTCTTATGTAAAATTTCTTTACAAAACAAGAATGACACTCTACTCAACGTTGTGTTGATTGTATTTTGACGGAGTTCACATCTGGCATAAAGACAACCTGTCTCGTACAGGTTATAAAGTTGTCGCCATAGTGTTCTATTTTTTCCATAATGCTGTTTAAAGAGCAGACAACGATACAATTTTCAGTGATAAATCTACCCTTAAAATCATAGGCGTAATTTGCGGGTGAGACATGTCCCCATCACTTTGTGAAACATCTCAAGGCACGAATGTACCTAATACAAAAGAAGCATCTCCAGTTGATTAGCAATTCACTCATTGTGGTGCTGGAATGTGTTAGTCTTCACACAAAGGAGCACTTCAATCTATCGCTTAAGGCTGTTGCAGAGGCTCGTTCCGGTGAAATCACAAAACAAAATGCTGCTCTTGATATACAATCACTGATGAACATCTTTGGTTTTAATGAGGAAAAAAAAAAAAAACTATACGAGCGGAATAGAACCCAGAACCTCAAAAGTTCTACCACCCATCCATTAAAGGGGATCTCTTATACAAAATTCACTTTTACATGGTGTTTGAACATAAATGCGTGTCCGCAGTGTCCTTATTTTTTTCTGGATTTGGCAACAAGCTCCAAAACCTAGTTTCCATTTTAGTAAGGATACACTGAGTTCCTATGTAGATTTTGTTGGAAGATTGTGACAAGCACACTGCTGCATAATGTTTTATTAGCCTCAATAGTGTGGACTTTGTTCACAAATCAAAATCCAGTCTTGTAATTTGATACGTGCCT
This sequence comes from Paracanthobrama guichenoti, assembly GCA_018749465.1. Lineage (NCBI taxonomy): Eukaryota > Metazoa > Chordata > Actinopteri > Cypriniformes > Gobionidae > Paracanthobrama > Paracanthobrama guichenoti. The sequence goes on from CM031957.1 coordinate 23,846,009, forward strand.
TAAATTCTTGAATCTCTTCTATCATCATCTCAGATTTGACTTGCAAAACAAGGGCTTGATGTCTGATAGGAAGATGCTTCACTGATCCCTGTAGGGCAATTCAGGCAGATTTATAGAACGGTAAACAATCGTATTTTGTTACACAAGCACAAATACATAAAGATTATGGATTGCAGTGATTTTGACGGAGGATGTGTAATGATCTGCTCTGGGAGCCACAGATGACCTGTCAGTCATCACAGACGGGCTCTGTGAGTGTTTAGACAGACTTGGCTCTTCCCATCCATTACTCTGAACGTTTAGCCAAGCCTGGATCAGCTCATCCATTACTGATCACTGCAGGTAGACACATCCGTCTCACTCCATCTTCTGTAAACACACACGCTCTCGTCCACACACCAAGAATCCATGCGTTTCATTGTGCGCATACACACAGGGATGTAGCATTCATTATAATATTCATGCAACTCTTGTTTGTCACATTTATCGCACATACAATGCTTGCAAAAAATGACAAAAAGGTGGGTTTTTTTGGACGCATACCATAGTCTATTACCATCATATGTTGCATGCAAAAAAGTACCACGGTAGACAACCTTATTGAATACTTTGCATGCACACTTTTAAGTGAGTGCAAATGCTTCTTGCTACGTTCAATTTCATGCATTGGTGCATTCTGAAATGTGTCAGATCGCAATTCATCATCTAATACAGTGCATAAGACATTATGGACATTAGCATAAAGGGTCTTCTTCTATAGTCAGTCAAAGGCAAACTTAATAACATGTCAATGTGAAATCATTTACTTCTTTAAAGGGATAGTTCACCCAAAAATGAAAATTAGCCCATGATTTACTCACCCTCAAGCCATCCTAGGTGTATATGACATTCTTCTTTCAGACGAATAAAATCAGAGTTATATTAAAATTACCAGAAATGTTCCGCCCCTTTGCAACCCTATGGGCACCCAAGGCTAGGAGGGAAACGAAGGCTATACTGTCTGGTCTGAGCCAACAGAAGGTCTACTGTGGCACAAGTCACACTCAAATATTAATGATGGTTATGGGAGGGATGCGTCACAACACACAGCCCAGACAGCAACATAGTGTCGGCCCACATCTGCTATGTGTGGATTCCACGTGTACCAGATGTGGGCCGGATTTGGGCAGACAATATGTTGCTGTCTGGGAGTGCATCGCATTCTTCTGTGTATGGGACTATAGCCGCAGACCAAGCCTGCAGCACTCCTGTAAATAACTGAAGCCTACACGCCTCGATCGCCCCCAGGTGGTTGGTCCCAGTATAGGTCACAACCCTGCCCCCTCTGTGGATTCTAATGGACACGAGATAAGCGAAACAATCAAATTACACTTCATATAATTGTTTCCCAAAGTTGGTTTCTGTCATTTTAGGCAGTTTTTATCACAATGATTTCATTTCAAGTGTTCTTTTTTTAAATGAGTTTGTTTTAGTTAGTTATTTGATGCTGTAAAACCGGGGGGTGTGACGTCATGATTGACAGCTGAGATTGACGGCTTCTCTGAGTGAAGTTGTCACTGAGGCACCAACAGACTTTTTTTCAGGATTTTCGGGAGGAGATTGGAGCTTTAGCAATAATTTCTACATTTCCATAACTGTTTATTTCACACCAACATAATGATTTGTTCTGCATCTGCAAGAGTGTGGGCGGGATTTTGATATCGCGCTTCTACTTCCTGCTCTCTACTGCGCAGACTCCGGTCTCGAGGTCACTACTGCGCAGACTCGGTTCTAAATCTGCGCAAGATGTCAGCGTCATATTCGGACCTCCGGAGGCTTCACTTTCCTCAGCGGAAGCGAATGAAGTCGCGTCATCCATATTTTTTTACGGTCTATGCTGCAGACCAATCAGAGTGACGACCCCGACCACCGTCGAAAGCACCTTCGTGAGTGTCAGACCTTAGAGCAGTGGAAGGTGGTCTAATGAGTCCTTGTCCAATGAGTCCCATTTTCTTTTACATCACGTGGATGGCTGTGTACGTGTGCGGCGTTTACCTGGGGAAGTGATGCATCAGGATGCACTGTGGAATGACAACAAACCGGTGCAGGGAGTGTGATGCTCTGGGCAATGTTCTGCTGGGAAACTCTGGCCATTTATGACATAAATTTGACACGTGCCACCTACCCAAACATTGTTACAGACCAGGTACACCCTTCATGACAATGGTGTTCCCTGGTTGAAGTGATCTCTTTAAGCTGGATAATACGCCCTGCCACACTGCACACATTGTTCATGAATGGTTTGAGGAACAAACCATCTGCTCGGTGCTAGAAACCACAGGACAGCTTCTTATAGAGTTTATACCTCAGTGGGTCGGCGCTGTTTTGACAGCATTTTCCACAAAAATAATAAGCAGCACAACTGTTTACAACACTCAGGGGCACCACTAGCAATTGTGGGCCCTATGAAACAATACGAGGTTGGGCCCCCTACCGCACCAAACATACAAGCCAACCTAGCTATCCAAAATCTTTGTCTGCAATTTAATAATACTGATCCATTAAGCTGCGCTCGCTCAACCCAGAATGCCCTTTGTGACATGCTGGTTCAAAAATATGCAAAATAAGTGCTGCCCCCGACTAAAGTTTTAAACTAGTAGTTGTTCATTTAAGCCATTAGTTGACTATGCACTTTTATTAATTTAATTACATAAATATATATACTGGAGAGAATTCTAAACCATAATGAGCATTTACATAAAATATTAGCCTATTCCGCACTCAAGCACATGCATAAAGCTTGCCACAAAGAACCGGCAAAAGTAATGATTACAAATGCGTCAAAAATAGCAATGAGACATTTTAATTGTTTATTAATAAACTAGTGTTTTCTGCATCAGTGTCGGCTGCAAAAATGAAGTTGATGACTCGCCATCTCCGCAGTGAACACACCAAGAGAGAAATGCACATTTCATACGGATTACATAATCAGAGAGTAGCCTATTTCTTTTAGTTTTGAATTGTTTCCTTTAAAAGTATACATTTCTATAGAGAAATGTGTCATGCCTGTGAGGCAAGTAGTAGTTTTGGTTCACTTCTGCAATGCCGATGATCGCGCCTGCACCTCCATGTCATGATTATTGTCTGCTTATTGTTTGCTTATTTATTAAAGCCAGGCAATTGGTTTATGAAACATTGATTAAAATTAAGATACAATTTATACAAAACGAAATTGACTTTAAAGAAAGGCTTTCTACAAAACTTAATGAAGTGGTCAAAATCATGTCTGACCCACTCCATGTCTCCCGACATATTGTGCATCTTATGATGTGTCCCATCTCATGCCGTTCACTTTTCATAATCAATATATATGACAAAAAAAACCATTATAATATTCAAACATAAATATGAATGGCTACAACAAGCATAGTAGAGCCTATAGTAGAGAAATTTCATATTGGAGTGGGATTTGAGCGAACGTCATTTTACCAGTAAGTGGTTCATGAGTGGAATGTTTTGCCGGAAATGCTGAAATAATCCATAATTTTATTTTATTTGTAACTCTTTGGTAGATTATACATTTATATTTCATTACTACTAATACTGTTACTACTAATAAAACCAATCTCTGGGGGCCCCAAAAGTGCGTGGGCCCTTAGAATCATCTTAACTCCCCACTTAGCCGCTCTCCTGACAACACTGATAAAAATGGGTTTCCTGAGCATCAAATCCTCATATCAGAATGATTTCTGGAGGATCATGTGACACTGAAGACTGGAGTAATGATGCTGAAAATACAGCTTTGATCACAGGAATAAATTACATTTTAAAACAGTTATTTTAAATTGCAATATTTCACAATAAATAGATCAAATAAATGCTGTCTAGACTTCTTACAAAAACATTAAAGGAATCATCCCAACCCCACGTTTGAACGTTTTGTGTGATTTAACAATAAGCAAACTGCGGGTTACACGGATGTGGTGACATTAAAAAGAAGGGTTCAGTACAAATGAACGTCTGTCCTTTCTGTCTATTCTCTTAAATGTAAAAACAATTACAATGCAATGCATAGCAAGAAGACTTAACCTAGGTACAGACTGTGTCTGTTAACACCAGACTAGTGTTAAACAATTTTGTGAATGATGTATAGACCTACACGTCCAAATGTCTGTTATTATTTGCTATCTGCTCTTCCTCTAAAACTACTTTCCTGTTTTTACTGAGTAAAATGGCTTGCAAATGGGAATTCACTTTATCTATGTTCGTGGGGACGAGCGCATTTCTTTAGTCAAGTGTTTATGTTTCTGGCCTTACAGACGAACGCATATCCGTGACAAAGACTTCCACACGTGTCAGATCGACGAAAGAAACTATAAATATACTTTTTCGTAGGCTGCGCCTATAAATACGCATCACGTTGAGAGCCTTCCCTCTGAATTATGCACGTTTTTAAAGTGAGTCCTACTGCTCTCATTTGAATGATAGATGTTACATTTCGTGCACGTCTAAAATAGATTTCCCGAAAAGGAACCGGTGGATGGAGGAGGGTGCGCTCCTTCAGAAATCATTTCCAAAAGAGCGGGCGAGTCCTTTCTTACTCACTCCATCTCACTCGCTTGTGATCTGCGCTATATTTAGCTCGGAGAAGTCTATTTTTGTCCTCACGTGCCAGACAGACTCCCCTCACGCACTCGGTGCTCTCGTGCAAATTCCCCCCGTTCGTTCTTTCTTCCTCCCACCCTCCTCGCTCTGCTCTCCATCTTCCTTTATTTTTCAGCTTCTAATTTGCTCCATCTCTCTCTGATCCGAGCGTTTTGCCTCTCGCTTTTCATATTCTATCAGCCACTCTCTTCTCTGTGTGTGTGTGTGTGTGTGTGTGTGTGTGTGTGTGTCGCGTGCCAGTTGTCAGGTGTCCAGCTTTCTGCAGAGAGGGGAGAAAACACGAGGAGAATATAAACAAGACCCGACTAATGAGCCAAAGCCGGAGAGAAAGAGAGAGGCCAAGAGAGAGGAAGAGATAGTAAGAAAGGGCTGTCTGGTGTCACTTTGGAGCTTTTTCCAGATCTATTTAATTAATCAGAAATAGGAGGAAACGTCCAGACCTCAGGAGACAGGACAGATCTGTATTTCTATATAAAGCAATCTTATTAAACGTGACATATTTCAGTTCTGTCACAGATGACCGTTACGATATGGAAAACGAGCAATTTAATTAATGCACGCTGGAAGCTTGAAGCGTTCAAGGAAGCTTGAATCTTTCTGAATATTACATGATTTATTTAAAGCCATTGTTAAATGGACCTTATTTACATGTTCCGAGTCTTATTGTGATCGATTCATCAGAGCACGTCGAAAAACTAAAACATGTTGTCTTTATAACCTTTGATCAAAATCTAATAACTTCCTCCGACATTGAAAATAATTTCCTTTCGACTGGCATCACTGTTCCGATCCCCGATCCAATCTATTCCCGATGGTTAAGTAGATTTATCCTCATTGATTATGCTGTTTCACTTGGAAATATGGCAGCTCAAATAACCTGTTTTTGTACTTGAGAACTTAAGTGGACTTAACAATATAAGTGGACGTAAACTGGGCTGGAAAGGTTCAATACAAAATAGCATCTATTTTTTCTAATAGGCCTGCTACAGAAAGTTGACTCATCCCTCAGTTTGTAAAAAGCAAAAGTATAATACACTACCATATGCACTGCACTTGAATAAATGTAAAGATTACGGCGTTTTGAAAGTACAGCCACAACACAGTTTGGGCCTGTTTCCATCTGGTATCGAGATCTGTTTTGTCAAGTGTACAACACTAAATACAGGTGTGAATGGGGTCTAAAGCGTTTTGAGCTTGTCCACTTTCAACCACTTCCACAGGAAGTCGAAAAAGCATTAGACTGGATTAACCAGCATTAACTTCTTGAGCAATCTGAGCTACAGTAGCTCGTCTGTTTGATCGGACCACACCGGCCAGCCTTCGCTCCCTACGTGCATCAATGAGCCTTGGCCGCCCATGACCCTGTCGCCGGTTCACCACTGTTCCTTCCTTGAGCACTTTTGATAGATACTGAGCACTGCAGACCGGGAACACCCCACAAGAGCTGCAGTTTTGGAGATGCTGTGACCCAGTCGTCTAGCCATCACAATTGGGCCCTTGTCAAACTCGCTCAAATCCTTACGCTTGCCCATTTTTCAAGATTCAAGAGTTTTATTTGTCACATACACAGTTATATACAGAATATACAACCGGCAGTGAAATGTAAAATTTCTGCTTCTATGTATGATGTAAATGTAATGTAAAATTGTAAAATGTAAAATTTCCTGCTTATAACACATCAACTTTGAGGACGAAATGTTCACTTGCTGCCTAATATATCCCACCCACTAACAGGTGCCGTGATGAAGAGAGAGGGGAGTGCGGGACACAACCTAAAGTGGGGTTAGTTGTAACACACTTTTTTTTAAACTTTCCACACATGCCAGGATGACGAAACTTAGTGTATTAAACTTAGTTGCCATATCAACATTATTTAGAGAAAAAAATTTGCCAAAATTAATACTGAATACTCAATTACTGAACATTTACCAACAGCAAAAGTAAATTTCTTAAGTTTATTTTTCATCTCTGTTTTTTGTGTTTTTTTTAAATGAGACAAATGTGATATTATTGTAATCTTATATCTGTTATTCATCAGTTGAGATGGTTCTTTAATGTGATCTAACAGCAGAAGACGTGAGCCGCGGTTTAAATCCCAGTTGAGCAGATGGGGAGCGTTTAACACTGCGTTACAATGAGCCCCTATTAGAACTACGCTATTATATTCTATACTTTTATGAACTCTTTGGGTGAATAATGACCGAGAGTCAATGTTCAGAAATTATTCATTATCATTATGTTTTGAACTTTGCTGTATATCTGCATTTAGCGATGTGTTTGTTGTCAAACTCAAAAATGTGTTTCTTTTTAATGATTAAAAAAATGCCATTATTTTATTTTTAAAAGTTAATAATTAAAAAAAAAATGTAGTTTGTCTTGATGGTACAATGTGCGCCTCACATGTTACAGTGTACCCACCTATGGGGCATGTTGTCACAGTTCACTTCCATTCTTTCGGGGGAAATCAAGAAAAGAGTATACACTGTATCAATGAAACAAAACCACATAATTGTACTAGACGTGTGAAATTAATGTGGGAAAAAATAAATACTCTGAACCCCAAGTGGATTTACACAAACTGAGAAAGTCAGAAAGCGTTTGTGTTATTCAGTGTTATTCACTTCACCTGTCAATGGTCATAATGACACGACATATACACAAACATTCTTAGAGAGATTACAACACGATTACGCCATTCAGAGTGCGTCATGGGAGTGGGCAGAGCTAATCTTTTTTCAACTTTCTGATTGGTGTAATTTTCTGTACAGCATCATGGGTAATGTAGTTTTCACCAGGAATTCCACTGTTAAACAGAATAATTTTAAAAATAAGCTGAAATCATGCAGACAGACGGCTTCAACAGAAGAAAATGTCATGGATTAACAACCTCGTAGCTCACAGTAGGTCTGTCTTTAAAAATATAACTTAAAATCAATTTCCTTACGGAGAAAATGAATGGAGTTTTTCCTTCCGGAACCCGACTGTTGCACTCTAGAACACCAGTGTGAGCTGGGAAATTTAATGCTGCATTTTCAGTAACACCAATTAACTTTGACTCTCCTGAAAACTACAATAAAAATGAAAAACTGAAAAATCAGAAATAAACATTTATTTCCTAGCCAGCAGCCC
>CM031957.1:23858781-23873781 GCA_018749465.1 Paracanthobrama guichenoti
CACGGCCACAAACACAATATATAAAAACACTGCACACACACACACGTATATCCATACATAGAACGCACCCGCTAATCTATCACGGTGCTCAGAGGGGTGACGGCCTTGAGCCAGGGAAAGAGGGAGGAAGCACATCAGGCACAAAGAACACAGAGAGAGATAAAAGACAGCATGGGAGAGTGACAGAATGAGAACTTCATCTTTTTATCTACCAGCACGGGCCATGGACCCGCAACCTTCGGAGCTCATTACCACTGTGTTTAACATCACTTCTATGGGTCTCTTCTAGAACTTCCTAGACATGCGTTCACTACATTCTAAAGCATAATATCGTACTTTTTACTCCACTACATTTACTAAAAGCATGTTGTTCCTTGTTATTTTGAACGGAAGAAATCGCCATATGCTCCAAGACGCGACAGCGGTGTCCGATTCGTGTACGAGCTGATTATTCTTAACGAGCCTTTTGAATCATTTGGCAAATCGCACCAAATGATTAATTTGCAAATTGGACTCTTCTCAAGTCATCAACAACAACAACAACAACAACAAGTCTCCAGTTAGCTGAATTCACAGGTCTGAATCAAAATGAGCCAAGAACCAGGAGATTCAAGTGTGCATGCGACCGATGACGCAAAAAGTAAGTTACAAAGGGCAAGTTTTTGTACAAAATCTGATGTAAAAGGGTGAGCTGTTAAAAGGCCCACTGAAGTGCCTTGAAAAGCACAGCATTATTCAGTGTGTTGATGTAATTTCCACTGAAAAGGATGACAGGGCGGGACATATCAAACAGCTCCTCCCCTTTTTTAAAATAGCCAATAGCGTTTAGTTTAGATCACAGCTCGGTCAGAGCCATTGAGCTCTGTAAAGCAGCAGTTTCCTCCTAATCTCTAATCGTTTCTCCTCATAATGTCCTCCATATCGATTTAAAATACAGCATTCTGTGCAGAATTCAGACGGGTCCGATGGGTTCACTTGATACTAACGTGAAACCAGACTTCATTCGCCCCGATGGAAAGCATATTTACACTATCTGAGTTGTTCCCTATCCCCTATATAGTGCATTTGAGCCATTTCACCATGTAGAAAATAGTAAATGAAGTGACAACAAGCATTTTGTTTTTCCTCATTTTTAAATACTATGCTATACTAATACTAACTACTATAATAGTTTTTCCAGTTATTTGTGAAAATAAATTGCACTGAAAAAGAGCAATTTATCAGCAAAGAAATTATTTAGAGCTGTGCATGACTAGAAACGTTTATATTTATTAGACGTGAAGGACTTCAAAATTGTATATATTCAGATGACTTTTCCAGGCCTTTAACATTTTTATTTTACTTTTGTTTCCATTTGAATTAAAATAATTGCAATGATTTTCAAGAAATGTAGGAACCCTGCTATATTCTTTCCTAATAAATGTCCATGTTCTCATTGTACATGACTCACCGCCGCATTTCATGGTAAAGAATTTTTTTTCATAATATTTCATCAAAATTAATGACTTTCTCTGCCTCGAAATTACTTTTCTACTTTGTGGGCAAAGAAAATAATATTAACCAATAATATCTTCGCCAATAAACCAATCAAACCCCAATGGATAAAATAAAGTCCCACCGACAATTGCTTTACTCATATATGCATAATTCGAAAAATATAAATGCAGTTTAGCAATGAATTAACGTGAACATTTAACTAAAACGTTTTTAAAGAAACCCGACCAAGCTCTTTTCTTTAAAAAATGGATTCACAAGGCATTCATGTTCCTTTCATGTCGGCATGTTGCAACTTAAACCTTTGAACAGAGAAAGGAAAAGAGAGACAGAGAGTAGCGAATGTGACCGAAAGGTCAGGACAAAAGAGAAAAAGAGAGTCATGAATGCAATAAATGAAATCTTATAAGTGGAGAACGTGATATGTCCAAGGAGACTAGAGAGATGGATAGAACAAAAGACTGACAAATGAATAGTGAGTAGGGACACTGGGGAGGGAAGGAAGGAAGAAAGATTGTATCTTCATAGAATGATAGATGAATACGACAATAGAAATAGCTGGAATGGTAGATTGCAAGAAAGATAGATAGCTAGAAAATAGCTAGAAAGATAAAGAGCAAAAATATCTGGAACAATTGGGGTTAGAACAACTGGTAGAATGATGGTTACTATTAACAATAGGTAAAACAATAGATCATTTGCTGATGTGATATCTAGAACAATAGATAGAACAACAGATAGTTAGCTAGAATGATAAAGATAGCTAGAATGGATGACTGGAAGGAATGATATAGAGGTGTAAGAATAGCTAAAACTATAGAAAAGCTAAGATAGATAGATAGATAGATAGATAGATAGATAGATAGATAGATAGATAGATAGATAGATAGATAGATAGATAGATAGATAGATAGATAGATAGATAGATAGATAGATAGATAGATAGATAGATAGATAGATAGATAGATAGATAGATAGATAGATAGATAGATAGAAACTAAAAATGACAAAAACTAATAGGAAAATTAAAACTGATTATGTAAATACGGTAATTGAAAATATGAAATACTACAAAATATATATAAAAAACACTGATAGAAAGGTAATTGGAAACAAAATGAAACATATAAAATATACATATAACATGAAAACCATTTGCGTTTTCCACAGTCTCACTCCATTTTTTTCAGTTTCAAACACAAGAACACACAATATCCCTCACTTTTTCATTCACTCTCCGGCGTGTGCACAATTCTTGCCACATGCTCTCTTCCTCTTTCCTTCTCTTTCTTCATAGCAACACTCTCTAACTTGTACCTGCATGACTGCACGGTGTTAAACAAATATTTATTTTCATATTTTAGGTCTCTGGGAGGTTCACGGTTCAGTGGCAGACTCAATTTTTCCAAAGATAAAAAACATATATCAAAGTAATCCAAAAACCTTCAGGTTTACAATGGTTCACAGGATCCATCCATCATTTTTGGGAGGGGTGCAAACCTCCACTATCTCGCCTCTCATCACCAATGAATACTAGAGGGAGGATTAGGATGAGGAGACGATAGGAATAGAAAAAAAAAAAGAGGGAAGCAAAAAAACAACAACGAACGGATGGATGGGTGGAGCGAGTGCAGAGAAGATAGGAGGAAAACAAAGAGGATGATGAGGATGAAGAAGAATAATACAACATGAGCTTCCCACATCGGCAGAACAAAACCATATTCACCATCCTGGATGTTTTTTTGTCACAGAGTTCGGCACAATGCATTTTGGGACTGCTGTCATTATGAAAGACGTGACTTATGTGAATTTTATGTTATTGCATAAAAAACGCTGGATGGAAATGCCAAGATGTGCATCATTTCTAAAAAAAAAAATTATTAAAAAAAATATTTGCACTTAATTTGCTAAAAAGAAAACCTGTACATAACACATTGGAAACACATTTACCAAATAAATCCCTGGATGCGCAAAAAATAAAAAATAAAATAAAAAAAATAATTCAACAGAGTTATGTGATTGGATCACTAGACTAACCAGTGGACCAGTTTCAGTGCACAGCATCTCAAATGTTGGTTTGGTCGTTCTGAAATGCCTGAGATAACATGACGTCTGTAGATGTCACTTCACTGTTTTTAAATTAGGAGCATGCAATGTAGTAGTTACATTGTCAATTAGTAAGTTGTGAAATAACCAAAAAGTACCAATAAATTGTGTAACTGGTACTTTGTGTGAGTTGAGTTGTGTTCTATAGTTTTGATGACTGTGGTGGCTCACAAGTTTATTGTATTATGAAGTTTGGCACTGCTATTTAATATTACCTTATCCTGCTTATTCATCAGTGTTAATGATATTCTTAAAATGTATGTGTATGTTATGTAAAGCAGGACGGTACTTGTGTGTGTGTGTGTCAACCTTCAACCCCTAAAAATTTGGGTCACGGCTTAATGAACATGGGAAAATGTGGATCCCCTGCCCAATCCAGTTGAAACCACTAGATTATATATTGTGTGTGTGTGTGTGTTTGTGAGTGTTTTTGTGCGTGTCTGTGTTTGTTTGTGCGTGTCTGTGTGGGTTTTTGTGCGTGTCTGTGTGTTTGTTTGTGTGTTTTTGTGCGTGTTTGTGAGTGTTTTTCTTTGTGTGTGTGTAAGTGTCTTTGTGTGTGAGTGTTTTTGTGCGTGTTTGTGTGTGTGTCTTTGTGTGTGAGTGTTTTTGTGCGTGTCTGTGTGTTTTTGTGCGTGTCTGTGTGCGTCTATGTCTTTGTGTGTGCGTGTGAATGTTTTTGTGCGTGTCTGTGTGCGTATGTCTGCGAGTAAGTGTGAGTAAGTGTGTGTGTGTTTTGAGTGTCTGTGTGCATGTGTCTGTGCGTGTGTCTGTGTGATTTGAGTGTAAGTGTGTGTGTGTGCTTTGAGCGCCTGTGTGCGTGTCTGTGTGCGTGTGTGTGTGTATATGTTTGTGAGTGTATGTGTGTGTGAGAGCGCGCGTGTGAGCGTACTCACAGGTGAGGCAGACAAGCAGCGCTCTGAGGCTGAGATCAGCCGCCCGTCTCCAACTCTTTCTGATGCGCTCACACACAGGCGGAACCAGAATCTCTGCCGGCACGAAAAACTGCACTGCAAAACTCACAAACACACCGAACGAGTACAAGACCTTCACAAGCTGATTGGACCTGCAACACACACACACACGCAGTGCAGAGAAAGATCAGAAACCACAGAATGTGCAATTATGGGTTGAGGATGTCAGTGATGCAATGCACCATTTCAACACACGACTTCAAAGGAAACTCAACACAATCAGAAACCATTAACCCCAACCAATGTTGCCTTCAGATTGAGACAGACACTTGGTTGAGAAAAGCGAGAAGCAGTTTGGAACCGGTTCTAATGTTGAAAATAAGGGAACAGGCTAATTTTTATGGCATTCTGTTTTTAGTTTTATATTAAACATCAGAATTCTTCCACCAATTTCAAGTTTTATCCAAAATATATTAAATCAGTAATATTGTGAAATATTATTATTATTATTTTCTATCTGAATACTGTATATTTTAAAATGTAATTTATTCCTGTGATCAAAGCTGTATTTTCAGCATCATTACTCCAGTCTTCAGTGTCACATGATCCTTCAGAAATCATTCAGATATGAGGATTTGATGCTCAAGAAACATTTATTATTATTATCTGTTGAAAACTTAAATATATTTGTTGGAAATCAATTTATTGTATCTTTAAATAATACAAGAATTGTTTCTTTCAAAAAAAAAAAAAAAAATTGTTGTTTAACAGTTTCAGATGCATGTCAGGAATCTGCCATCACTCTGGATATGGCAACAACCGATTTGCTGAATCAGATATTGGCTCTGGTGGCAGATTGTTCTCGGCTGACAGGATGCTAATGAGATCTAGAAATACGTCAACTGCTAATAAAAGTGTTGATGAAAGTTAGTTGGAAATGGCAGCCTTTAGCTAAAGCTAAACTTGAAAGCAGCTGGTTTTGATTTCTTGGTAATTTGATCTTAAGTCACTCTGAGACGCGATCAATCACTCAAGATGTTTCTGACAGTGAACGCAGGAGAGAGCAGAGGACGAGTGAGGAGGAGTTTAATATTAGTTCTCTGAATTTAACTCCACTATTGAAGAGTGCTGCGATAACTAAATTGAACTGACTTGACACTCAGATTTGATGGATGGGATGTTTTACTTTTTTTTTTTTTTTTTTTTTTCAGCATTTGCCACTTTATAGAGGTAGTTGAGAGAGGATGCAAAAACATGAGAAGGGAGTCGAATTGGAACATGATGCAAGTCGTTTTTTCCCATGAGAACTAACGTGCCATAGCACGAGCATATATGATTATATTTTCACCCATATTACCACTCAATGGAGTTTTTAAGCAAGTATGTGGTCATAGTTACCAGGAATCATGCGGAAGGTTGAGTGTGATGCTTCCTTTGATGTCATCTCGGAAGCAGAGGTAGCCCAGCGTCGCCAGGGTTACATAAAGGACAATGATGACGCCCATGCCAATATTGAGGGCTTGAGGGAATTGTTTTGGTTCCCTCATTTGATTCTCTAACGGAAGAACCTACACAAACAAAACAAAAAAAAACGAAAAGTCCTCGTTGTCAGTTAGGAACCTGGGTGTGCTCTTTGATACCAATCTTTCATTTGAAAGCCACATTTCTAGCATCTGTAAAACTGCATTCTACCATCTTAAAAATATATTTAATTACAACATATGCTCTCAATGACAAATGTGGAACAGTTAATTAATGCGTTCATGACCTCAAGGCTAGATTACTGTAATGCTTTACTGGGTGGTTGCCCTGCTCACTTAATAAACAAACTCCAGCTGATCCAAAATGCAGCAGCTCGAGCTCTTACTAGAATAAGGAAGTATGACCATATTAGCCCGGTTCTGTCAACACTGCACTGGCTCCCTATTAAACATTGTATACATTTTAAAATCTTGCTTATTACTTACAAAGCACTAAATGGTTTAGCTCCCCAGTACTTGAGGGAACTCTTAACGCATTATACCCCATCATGTCTATTGCGGTCTCAAAACTCTGACCAGTTGATAATACCTAGAATATCAAAATCAACTGCAGGCGGTCGATCCTTTTCCTATTTAGCGCCTAAACTCTGGAACAGTCTTCCTAGCATTGTTTGGGAGTAGGTTAAATCCAGATTAAAAACATATATTTTTACCTGATGTACACATAACACATTATCAATTTCTATTATTCAAATCAGTTAAATGATTGTTAGGCTGCATAAATTAGGTCAACCTGAACCGTGAACACTTCCTAGACCATAAGAACCAGACAGGTCCTCTACACAGGCCACATGTCCAGCTTCGGCTCCATACTGCCCTGATGAATCGCTCTTCAAGCAAAAGGAACTGGATGAATATTTGAATGCTACCGATCCCGATCTAAATTCTGACTGTGATGCAGCCTGAATCATAATGACACCGTGTTCATTCATTGGCCAGAGGTGAACTGGCCCCCCGACTGAGTCTGGTTTCTCCCAAGGTTTTTCCTTCATTCTGTCACCCGATGGAGTTTTGGCTTCTTGCCACTGTCGCCTCTGGCTTACTTAGTCGGGGACACTTAATATTCAACAATATTATTGATCTGACTGTACTGACACCATTGTATGAGAACTGAACTGAGCTGGACAATGACAATTAATTGCAGAGCTGCTTTATAGATGAAATTAACAAATGTAATTGATGATCTTAGCAACGGAACTGAATCAAAACTAAACTGACTTCAGCTGAACAACAGCCGAAATGAATCTTTTCCTGTTATCACTGTAAAGCTGCTTTGAAACAATCTGTATAGTATAAAGCGCAATATAAACAATACTTGACACTTACAATTTAATACCATTTTGAAGATGTATACAAAATAAACAAATGAGGCTGCACATCACTTCCATCGGGTTCTATTTGAACAGATGAAATCACCCTGCTTAACAGAGATATACGAGATAAAACCTTTTGACATTTCCAGGTTTAAATAAACTATAGCAGAGTAACTTCTATTGAGATACATAGAAGGTCATAGCAAATATATAGTTTTGCATTAGCATTTGCTCAAATTGTGAAAAAAAAAAAAAAAAAAGATATCCACTATTGTCTTTGATGACTTTCCAACAGAAATGGATGGATTTTGGTGGTCAGAAGAGAGTAAGATGCCATATTTACAATCACTTTCTCACAACAGAGTTTACTCTGTGGTAATGTTTTTTGTAACTTTTTGTAATTTAATGCCAGTGTAACAACCCATTGAATGGTGTTATAAATGTACATTAAAGGGGCTATATGTAGAATTCAGAAACGCTTGTTATTAGCGACACCGGTGGCCACTAAGTGAACTGCAGCCAGCAAAATATTGCTCGTGCTCGCACTCGTGCACATGTAACATACAAGAGACTGAATGTGATTCAAGGCCCTTATATATTCACGGTGAAGTTCTTTTTCGTTCTTCGCTTAGAAGTAAAAAAGCAATACTAAAATAAAAGTAAAAGTAAATACTGTTTCTATATACTGCTAACGAACATTTACACTGCTGAGAGCGATGTTGAACATTGTATAAGCATTCATTTGATGTGTCACTGAACGGAAGAGAGGCTCTCAGGAGTGCATGTAAACGTCACATCCTTTTTTTTTTTCTCGGCAAAAAACGTCCCGAGTCCTTCATATAAAAATAAAAAGATGTTCACACTTGGCAATTAAAAACGATTAATACATGAAAATGTATATAGCCCCTTCAAATTGTTCTAAAGAAGAAACTATTTAAAAAACTGTTTTGCAAAATTAATACTGCACTGAAAATATGCAAGTTACTATGGATATGGTCGTTACACATCTGCCAAATATATTTATGGAAATGTTTCCTTTGCAGAGGAAATCCCTACTGCATTGCAACAAGCTCAGTAAAAAAAAAGAAAATGAAATGATAGTGGACAAAGCAAGAGAACTGTCCATTATAATAAAAAAAATATATGCATCAAAATCAAGTAAATAAAACCTGAATCATAATCTCACCACTCCAATTCCCTCAAAAGCAAATATGGCTGTTCCAAAGAAGAAGGGAAACTTCCGCCATGTGGAGGCATATGGCAGTCGTCTGGGATCGCTCACATCCTACGGATAGAGTCAGAGATGGTAAAAGGAATGATATAGTTTCACATGACTATACAGTCTTTCTTTCTAGCATGAAGGCTGAAAGATGCACACACGCTTATAGGAACAATATATGTAAAGATCTAGTGTCAGTCTCAGACGTGCCAGCCACCCACAGCATTCACAATTTGATGCATATAAAAATTATCTGGTTTGGTGGCTTCATGCAATTTCAGAGAGTTTGCATGCACAGGCTGGTATCAATTGTGTTCCTAGGCTGCACAATAAGAATTTCTGACTATAAAATTGCAATAGTATAAAAATATTAAATAAAACCAAAATCGTGATATGGCTTCGTGAAATTATTTACATGTGAGCAGTTTATAATTCGTTGCTTTCAGTCTCAGTGTCTTGGTTCACAGTAAATGTGGCTCCACATTTTGGATATTCAGTCACTTATAATGTGCAATGTGCCATTCAGTGTTGGGGTAGAGCATTATCAGTAACGTGCGAATTAGATTACTTTTTTCAAGTAACTAGTAAAGTAACACATTACTTTTAAATTTACAACAAAATAACTTTTTCAAATAAATAGCGCAAGTTACTTTGTTTTCTCATGTATTGCCTGACAGCTGTCCTCATGTTGAGAGAACTCATGAGTAAGTGCAGAGGCGTTGTGTGCGCTGTGTGAACATGATGATTATTGTAGTTCTAGACTAAATGTGAACATGCATTTACTCGTCTCACTTGCACAAAAACATTCAGTATTTCTCAAAACAAAACAAAACAGTGAAATGCAAACTCAAGATTACACAAACTTGCAATAATTATATATGTTAAATTACGCAAATATACTTTATGTATTTAATCTCATTTTATTAATCCAACCACACTAATAAGCAAATTAACTACTTTAGCTAAATATCACGCGTTTAATTTTTTTTGTTTTTCCTATTCTTCTGCAATTTAGAATGGCAGCACAAGCTTGTTTGAGCTACTTTTTTAGGGAGTAACGCAATATTGCAATGCATTACTTTTAAAAGTAACTTTCCCCAACACTGGTGCCAATCATCCTCCTAAACTTGTAATGTCATGCGTTTATAAGCCAGATGTTGTTAACTAAAGAGGGCTTCTTGCGGTTTTCCACCAAAATAAAAGCTTGTTTGGTTTAACGGTTGAAAATGAAGAAATTAAGACCATAAATATTAGTTGTTAAATCAAATTATATTATTAATATTATTATCGAGCATGGCACTGGCAATGCAAACTTCATGTGTTAGATTCCCAGGAAAAGCAAATGTGTACCTTGAATACAATGCAAGTCGCATCAAAAGCATCTGCCAAACGCATAAATATATTGTAAATATCCAACTATTATATTATTTTTCTTAAAAAAATATTTTAAAATACTTGATTTTACAGTGCGTAATATTACAATAGATATATTTCTTATTTTAATAGGTTTATTTAGTAAAAATATTTATCAAAAAAAAAAGAAAATCACAATAAAAAAAAATCACAATCATACAGCCTTACATTAAGTATATATGTGAAGATCAGGATGAGGCTGACAGCCATACAGAGGTTGGCAATGGCGGAGAGCACGGCCATGTTCCGCAGGTCCCTGATGAAGGTCAGCACAATGATGAAAGGAAGGAGGAAGACCATGTAGAGCCGCAGATCCAGCCCAGTAGCAGAAGGCGTGTCTGAGGAGACGGCGCTCTCCTCTGAGCTATTGGAGTATAACAGCACAGTCGCCACCGAAGTGTTCGGACGAGTTCCTTCCATCACCTATACAAAAACACGCAGAGCTTTAACTTAATTCTAAGCAAAAATTTGATTGGTTGCTGCTGGTCTTCATTCTGGAAATGTGTATTTTCATTCGTTTTCATTGGCACTGACTCAATCATATAGTAAAAATTTGCTTATCTATGGAGAAAATTAACTTTTGGAGTACAACTGTCGCATATACCTGTTTAATGTTCTCGGCCAGGAACACAAAGTAAACACTGCAGAAGCCCAGCTGGGTCAAAACCAGGAAGAAATTCACCAAGTGCCTGTAAAATATGTTCATTTGAGTGCAAATCACTGTATTATGTGAGAAGAAACAGACTGTGATATGAGAGACATGAATGTAGCGTAGTGTAGGAAAACAGCTGCAACAACGGTGAAGCAGGTGTTATAGAAAAAAGATTTGACTGAAGCATCTGACCAATCAGAATCAAGTATTCTAGAGAGCCATGTAATACATTTTTGTTAAAACTTATAGGGCCAGATTTACTAACACACACCCACACACACACACACAAAGCCCTGTCCATGTACCCAAACTAATTATATAAATATTAGATTTAAATTAGAAAGGTTGTCTTGGCATCTAATTGAAATCACTTTTGTTTTGAAACCACTAAGTCAAAGTACTAACATAACAAAATTACTAACAATTTAACTAATATTAAAACTTTATTTATTTAAAAAAAGCTAATAAATAAATAAAATTGTATATAAATACCAAAAAAAAAAAAAACCCTGTCATAATTTACTCAACCTCATGTTGCTCAAAAACCATATGACTTTCTTTTTTCAAAAGAACCTGAAAGGTTTAGAGACTTTGAACTTTTCTGTGCAATACCCATGAATGCCAAAAGTTTTGGGATGCCTGCCTTTACATGCACATGAACTTTAATGACATCCCATGAAGCATTAAGATTTCCTTTCACTAGAACTAAGGGGCCAAACCCAACCCCTGAAAAACAACCCCACACCATAATCCCCCTCCACCAAACTTTACACTTGGCACAATGCAGTCAGACAAGTACCGTTCTCTGCCAAACCCAGACTTGTCCATCGGATTGTCAGACAGAGAAGCGTGATAGAGACCATAGCGAACTCTAGAGTCCAGTGGCGGTGTGCTTTACACTACTGCATCTGATGCTTTGGATTGCACTTGGTGATGTAAGGCTCGGATGCAGCTGCTCGGCCATGGAAACCCATTCCATGAAGCTCTCTACACACTACTCTTGAGCTAATCTGAAGGCCACGCAAAGTTTGGAGGTCTGTAGATATTGACTCTGCAGAAAGTTGCTGCGCACTGTGCGCCTCAGCATGTGCTGACCCCGCTCTGTGATTTTATGTGGCCTACTACTTTGTGGCTGAGCTGCTGTTGTTTCCAATTGCTTCCACGGTGTTATAATACCACTAACAGCTGACCGTGGAATGTTTAGTAGTGAGGAAATTTCACAAAGGGACTTATTGCACAGGTGGCAACCTATCACGGTATCACGCTTGAATTCACTGAGCTCCCCAGAGCGACCCATTCTTTCACAAATGTTTGCAGGAGAGTCTGCATGCCTAGGTGCTTCATTTTATACACCTGTGGTCAAAGTTATTGGAACATCTAAATTCAATGATTTGGAGGGGTGTCCCAATACTTTTGGCAATATTGTGTATACACTATATATACAATGTAAACTATAAGGCTGTAGAAGAAAAATGTGATATGCAATACCTTGTTTAATAATGTGATATTCGATATGCGATACAATATTGTTTAAGCGTATAAAATTATTTTAAATATTTTAGATTTTAAACAAATTTTTAAAACTGAAAATTATATAACCAATATAGGTTTCACATTCCTTCTGGGAAAAGAAAACATTACTACAACTTCTGGAAGTGACCAGCAGTGTTTTAGCATTACATAAAAAGTAATCTGACGATATAATTGTAACATCAATGTAAACAACAAAAACTGCAATGTCGATATTTAAATACCAAAATCTCTTTGCTCAACTTAATATAATAGATAATTATATCAACCAAGAACATCCAGGTATGCTATATGCGTTGACCTAAAACCTTTTTCAATGTTTTGAAGTAACCTATTAAAATCATTCAGATATCACATGCCATGGATATATATATATATATATATATATATATATATATATATATATATATATATCATATTTTGATAATTCTGCATATATGTTGTGCAGGCCATATTATTATTTCTTTATTTCCAGTAGTAGTATTGTTAGTTTTACTTTTCAATATGCATGATATTATCTTTCAACAATGATAATATGAGGCAACATTTCCTGGTAAGACAGATCTTTTTAACATTCAGGGCGCAAGGTCTCTCTGTGTGGGACATCAGATCTGAAAACACACCACTGCAGGCACCGTCCTGTCTCTCTGCATTCTAATGAATATATTCATTCCAGCACAGACATTTGCCCTCTTGCCATCCCTCTCTCTCTATCACATATGCACACAAGCGGGGTGTGAGGGGGGGGGCTGTCATGCCAATGAACTGCATGATGGGATAGCTCACCTCCCAAAATGAGCACCTTTCCTGAGGCACTGGGAGGAACTCGTCTCCATGGCAACAGCAACCGTGTCGCTATAACCAAGGGGGGAACGCTTAAACCTGAGAGAGAACATGCAGGAAGGAGACAGACAGACACAGAGAGGGGAAAACAGACAGATAGTCTTGAAGAACAAAGCAGTGCAGAAAAAAAATGCCTTTTGTGTAATTATAGAGGGAAAATGCACACTGTTCATCACATATATATATTTTATGTGGATGGAGTTACTAGACTCTTTCTAACTTAGGGGACAAAATTGATCCCAAAATATTCATAAACAAGGTGAATGTTAGAGAGACAGAGTAATCAGTTGATGATATTCTATAATATATCCTTATTGCAATAACTTTGTATATGTGTGTAACAGCAGTACATTGATGAAGTTCCCTAATACTGGCACACAGCCTACATCTGACAGATGCAGTAGTCTGCCGTTTCCTATAGTCAGACCGATGGGAGAGCCTTTTGATCGTGTTTGCAGCGGAAATGCATGCAAGAAGCTGTGTTTTGTTTAATCAAGAGCGCCGCTGTCAAAATCTCACTGCATGCATGTTTGCTTTGTTGATGGCAAGTGAGCATTGTTTCTCCATCGCAACTAGAATCAATCTCACATGTGCTCCAGCAGAGGGCCACAATCATCTAAGAAAGTCACCTTTGGTCATCTGAACGGGGTGATGCTTTAACTAAAGTCTTAGATTTTTGTCTATTAACCTGGTTAAATAAAGAATGACAGGAAGTAAAGGCCTATTCACACCAAGACCGATATCTATAATTAAACTATAACAATAACTATATTAGCATCGTTACAACACACAAATATTGTTGTGTTTATTATAAGCACATCCTGCAGTTTTGTTGTCTGCCACATTAAATGTACACTATGTAACATTGTTTTGGTTGTGCTTCGGCTCTGCTGTGCAGATTAATATTATTCTACTACTCATAAAACATTCACTACTAGGCTTGAGAGCTATAAACATTTTAGATGGAAAGGACCTAAAGTACATTTTTCAAGTCTCTGTACTTTACTCAAGTATTTTTATTTTGAGACTTATACTTTTACTTTACTACATTCCAAAGCATAAGATTGGACTTTTTACTCCACTACATTTCATAAAACATATCGTTACTCATTATTTTAAAAGCGGTGTCCGATTCGTGCACGAACTGATTCTTTTCAATCATCCTGTTAAATCGGTTTGGCAAATCACATTAAACAATTCATTTGTGAACTGGACTCTCGAGTCAACAACTCACTGATTCAATGATCCATTCAGAGCGAGTCTCCAGTGAACTGAATTTACAAGTCTGAAAATTAGCCAAGAACTGGGGGATCCTCCGAGTGCGCGACTGGTGGCGAAAAGTAAGTTACTAAATGTCGAATTTTAGGATTAATTATTATAACTGAAAATCATATTTAGGTCACAACTGTCAGTTGTTTGTGCTGAACTAAATGTGCTGTAAAGGGCGATCTGTTTTAGAGCCCACTGAAATGCTTTAATGCGGACACGTCCACATCAATGTGCCTACACAGTTTAGGTAAAAAAAACAAACAAACATTAATATAAGAAATTAGATCTGCATGATTAATCATAAAAATAATCACAATCTCGATTTAAACACCCACGCAATCTTATTTCTAAGACAATGCACCCTGCCACAAAGCAAAAATGGTTCAGGAATGGTTTGAGGAGCACAACAATGAGTTTGAGGTGTTGACTTGGCCTCCAAATTCCCCAGATCTCAATCCAGTCGAGCATCTGTGGGATGTGCTGAACAAACAAGTCCAATCCAATGGAGGCCCCACCTCACGACTTACAGGACTTAAAGGATCTGCTGCTAACATCTTTGTGTCAGATACCACAGCACACCTTCAGGGGTCTAGTGGAGTCCATGCCTCGATGGGTCAGGGCTGTTTTGACAGTAAAAGGGATCAACACAATATAAGGAAGGTGGTCATAATGTTACGCCTGATCGGTATATCTGTACTTTTACTCAAGT